>CAUYRT010055075.1:0-59073 GCA_963574885.1 Lepilemur ruficaudatus
ATAGAATGAGAGTACAAAAGTTTTTGTTACATGAATGGATACCTTGTATTAATATAATGCTAAAGTCAGGGCTTTTAGTGTGTCTATCACCAAAATAGTTTTCATTGTACCTGATAGGTCAGTTTTTACCCCTCGCGCGGGGGGGGGTGTGCGGGGGGGGGGGGGGGGGGGGGGGGGGGTGGGGGGGGGGGCCGGGCGCGCGCGTGCCCACCCGCGTGCGGCGGCGTCGAGGCCAGCGCGCGCCGGGCTGGGGCCGCGGAGACCCCGGCCCAGCGGCCGAGACCCGCGGGGATCCTCTCGGCAGCCGCGGGGCGCAGCACGCCGCCCGCCCAGTGCCTTGTCGGCCCGCGCCTGGGGCCGTCTTGGGGGTGGCCGCAAGCCAACTTTCTGGGGAGTTGGTGGCCCGGAATCTCCCACTGAGATTTCTGGAGTTCCCTGGAGCCTCCAACGCCAGAATCGCGCCTCTGGCAGCCCCGAGAGCCCGCGGGCGAGGGCCCGGCCTCCTCCTGGTGCCCTTTTTAGTCGATTTGGGCGTGGGGGTGACTCTTGCCCGCCCAGACCCATCTGGGCCCCGGGGCAGCCGGCCTGGTCCCCCGGTTCCACAACCTACGCCCGGGTCGCCCGGTGTCCTTGGATGCACGCGTCGGTTTTCCTCAGAGCCTCAGTTTCCTCGGCAATAAAAAACGACGAAGAGGGAGGCCTACCTATCTCACGTGTAAAATAGACGCTCCACACACGTCAGTTGCATTTCTGCAGCTGCATTAAGAAGCTGCAATGCCTGGCTGGCAGGACCCAGGGTCCAGAATTAATTTGGAGATAAGGCAGAAGATTTGTGGTGCCAAGGCTGCAGCCTGGTCCCAGGCTTCCTTTGCAAAGCTGATACGTTTATAGAATAAAGGAAGGGCTTGACTTTTTTCTTAACAAAAGCTGAGTTATAGAACCACCACTGTGTGAATGTTGGTGCCATGTAGTCCACTGCCATCAAAAGTAAGAAAGGGCCAGGTGCGGTGGCTCAGACCTATAATCCCAGCACTTTGGGAGGCCCACTCGGGAGGATCGCTTGAGGCCAAGAGGAGTTCAAGACCTGCCTGGGCACCATAGCAAGACCCCAGTCTCTACAAAAAATAAAAAAATTAGCCAGGCGTGGTGGCATGAGCCTGTAGTCCCAGTTACTCAGGAGGCTGAGGTGGGAGGATCCCTTGACCCCAGGAGTTTGAGGGTATGGTGAGCTACAATGAGGCCACTGCATTCCAGCCTGGGCAACAGAGCAAGACCCTGTCCCTCAACCCCCCCCAAAAAAAATTAGTGAGAAGGCCAGCGAGGATAGAATGTGTTTGGAGTGTTTGTGATCCTGCCTCTGACCTTTGACCTGGCCAACTTCTCTCCCCACTTTGGGCCTCAGTCTCCTGTTGGTGAGGAGAATTGGATTAGATGTCCCTAATGTTGGCTAAAATTGCTGATTCTAAATTAGGCTCCCATCTGTCCTAGATGTTAGGGGAGTATGTAGCTTTCTCTCCTGAAGCAACACCCAACTTGAAAGTAAACTGGGATGGGAAAAGTGCTTCAGGCAGCAGGTGGAGATTGACAGGAACCAGGTGTGGCCTGGGGCCCAGATTTCAGTATATTGGAGGAATACTAGTCCCCGGGACCGGGCTTTACCCTTTCACCTTTCACCCCACCTAGCCAGAGGCATTAAGGCTTTGCATCATCTCAGGCCACCCAAGGAGGGTCCCAGGATCCCAGGCAGGGGCTGAGGTGGTTCTGGGACCCTGACAGGAGGATGTGGTTGGGGAAGGCAGTGATTTCCCCTGGCTTCTGTCCAATCTTTTAAAGTGGGGGCCACTGCAATGTAGGTCAGGACTATTCCTGGGGACCTGAGTCCTCAACACCTCCTGCATGCCAGGCAGGGTGCCAGGCTCTTCCGGAGCAGAGCTGAGCAGGCTACTAGGTCCTGCCCTCTGGCTGTTCCATTGTTCTTCTATGAGTTTCATTTTCAAATTCTCAGGCCCCAAGACTTTCAAAAGACCAGTGCCTGACTTCTGCTTAGTTCAGGGCTACAGAACTAGGGGGACTCTGGGCACAGATCCATGAGCCCTTTTCTTTATAGTCTCCTGCCCCATCATTTCTCCCTTCTTCCCCTTCTTCCTTAGCGCACTCATGTCTCAGATGGGGGACTGGGAGGATGGTGACAATCTGTGGCACAACTGCATTTAAAAGGGAAAGAATGCAGACAGATAACTGGAGTCTAGGCTCTTGTCAGCTCCTGCCTCTCATGACCGTAAAGCCCCCTCCCCACCCTTTCAGATCCTGTTGGAACACTGCCTATCTGACCTGCACCTAGAAACTTCCCCAATCCTAGGACCAGGCCAGCCAGGCCTCTTTGGCCCTGTGGCCTGTCACTTTCCCTTTTCCTGCCATTCGGAAAAAGAACATGCATGGGTGTCATGGCCAACAGACAGATTTGGGTTACTCTTATGTTGTGTGGCCTTGGACAAGTCACTTTCTCTCTCTGAACCTTGGCTTCTTCAGCTGTAAAATGGGCATAATATAACCTTACTCAGATGGTGGCGTAGCAATCTAAAGAGATCTGCATAAAGAATTCACGACTGTACTAGGCACACATTAACACCAGCTACGGTTCTGATATGGACACAAAATGACACGTAAGCAGACTGCGGCTCTGAGACGAGAAGTTACTGCCCAAGATCCCACGGTGGCAGGAGCTTAATTAATAACTAGATTCCCCTTCCTCTTTGATCACATTAGTGTCTTCTTTTGTTCTCGCATTGCCTCGAATGCATGGATTCTATTTTTCCTACCACACTTGAGCTCTTTAAGGAAAAGACAGTAGACCAGTTGGGGTTTTTTTCCCTCTCTCCTAACCCAGTCTACATAAAAGATACTTACTGAACTGAATCAGTGTATCAATTCCAGAAGCAAAATTAATCCTTTCCCGCCTCTCTGGCTCAAAGATGGCTTTTGGAAACCCTGTGTCACTCCTTTTATTACAAACTCCTCTGCCCTCCTCCAGGCGCCTGGGCCACTCCAGGATTACAAATGGAGCCTCTGCCTCTAGGTCACTGATTCCGCTACCATCTGTCAGCATGGATTGATTGAGGAGACTGGCCCTGCTCAGCAGATCAGTGACTTGTGTGAAGTGAGCCGGGTGTCGGTGCCTTCAGCAGCAGGCAGATGTCCTTTCTCTCACTTGCTGGCTCTCTTGAGCACACGTACAGCCCTCACCTTTATCCTTCAACAAGCCCCAGCTCTCCTTCCTCTTTGGGAAGGGCTGCCTGCTAACTCTGGCACACCAGGAGGGAGGCCTAGAATTCCTGCTCACAAGCTCAGGGCTCAGTCTTCCAGGAGGCAATGTACAAAAGCCTCTGGTTAACAGAGTGGGAGACTCCCCATAGCATCCCACTGAGCCTGTCCCTGAGCTGGGCGCCTTCCCTGTGCAAAGCACAAGGATGCTGAAAGTGCACAAACGGCAGAGTGGGGAATCCCTTGTGGGTAGGCTTCCATTCCACATAGAGCCCCTGCTGTGTGCAAGGCCTGGGGGCGAGCAAGGTCTGGGGGCTTAGAACAGTTCTTTCTGGGGTAAGGTCAGGGAATGCCAAGACTTAGGGGGTGCCCAGGAGGGCTGTGCACTGTCAGGGTGAGAGGAGGAAGGCTGAGGCTGCAGACTTGGGCAAGGGTAGGATCCTGCAGGGCTTTTTATCTGTGATAGGCTTGGCATGAATTTGTTTCACAGAGTCTCACAGTGACCTCTGCTCACCAAGTTTGCCCCTCCACTCTGCCCTCCAGGGTGGAAGTTGTGGCTCTTTCATCTGAGCTCCCACTGGTCACAGTGGGCTATTTGTGAATGTGTCCATCAGTCCCACTGGACTGTGAGCATCTGCAGGGCAGAGAGACCTCTGCTTCCCTTGGGTCTCCAGCATCCTATGCAGGTGGGGTAACATGTCTCCTAAAATCATGTTAATCATGGTGATATAGCCTAGACGAATCCAAGCTTACTATGAACCAGGCATTGTGCAGATTTTCCTTTATCATCCTATTTAATATTTGCAACAACCTGATGAGGTTGGTACTGTTATCAACCGCCATTTTACAGATGGGACCATTGAGGTGCAAAGAGTTTAACTTATCCCAAGTCACGTGGCTGGTATTTGAACCCAGGTCTTCAGAGGCTGCACACTTAACCACCAAACTTCCCAGCACTCGGTAAACAATAGAAAGAATGGCTATGGATATAGAAAATCAGTGGGTCCAAGAGTCTGCAGGCATATAGGGAAAGAAACGTTAAGAGGACAGTAGGGTCAGTGCCAGCCTCTCCCACAGGGGGCAGTTGGGGGCCTCAGACCCCACGCCTGGAAGACCACGGCCTGCTGATCAAGCAGCAGCTGCTGCATATCGGCTCACTCAGCAAGCCCCTGCAGCCCGGTCGCCCAGATCACCCGGCACCCCCACCCCCACACTCACTGCCCTGGATTCTCACTGGGCAGCCACTAGCATGGTGGTGCCAGCACGGGTCATTGAGTTGGGGGCCAGCCTGATCTCACCTATGTGTGTCCTTCAGCAAATCGTCCGATAGCTCTGAGTCTCAATTCCTTCATCTGCAAATTGGGACAGGTAGGGGGAGGGGTGAGTAATCTGCCTGCCTCCAGGGAGTCAGCCGTACCTGGGTGCTCATTCACACCTCACAACAACCCTGTGAGACAGGGACTGTCATCTTCATTGTACAGAGCAAGAAATGGGTACACAGACAGGTTAAGAGACTTGCCCAGGTCACACAGCTAGCAAGAGGGAGGGCTGGCTCCAGAGCCCCCACTGAGTCACTCAGCACTACAAAAAGGTAAAATGAAGAAGAAATGATCTAACAATCGGTAGTGACAAAGGCATGTTCTGAGCACTTTACCGGCATGAACTTGCTTAATCCCCACAACAACCCTAGGAAATAGGTGCTATTCTTACCTCATTTTGCAGATGAGGAAACTGAGGCACAGAGCAGATAGGAGGGGGCAGAGCTGGAATTTCTCGGGCTACAGAGCCCCTGCCTCGCTTTATCACGGGATAACAATAGGGAGGTTCCTTTTCCATTGGGATTATTTCTGCTTGAAAGCTCAAGACTTTTAGCCACATCATTGTTTGAGCTCCACGGGAAGGCAGTGCCACATGCTGAGGCATGCTGGGAAAAGACTTTGTTCCATCCTGTTTTGTTGACATGCTCTTCATTTTTAAGCCTGAAACCCAAGCTTCCTGCTATGAATTCAAACCGTGGAGAAAAATGCAGCCATGATAACGGCCAACTTGCTGAGCCTTCAGTGTTCCCGATGCCTGGGGCTCCGTATGTGTCACCTAACCTTAACCTTCACAACACCAGAGCAGTCCCCATTTCACAGCTGAAGAAACTGAAGCTCAGAGTTGCTAAGAAGATGCCCAGAGGTGCACAGCTGCTAAGTGGTGGATTTGGGATTTGTCCTTAGGTCCTTGAGAATCCTGACTCTTGACCATATCTGCTGCCTCCCCACACGGGCATGGAAGGAAATATTTCTGCTCATCTTCTGCCATGCACTGGCCCTTCAGTGTCAAGACTCGTGGGCCACTCAGAAGGCACCAGGATGCAGAGCTGGATGCCGCCTTTTCACAAGGGAAGCTGAGAAATGTGGACAGATGCCCCACTTTGTCTCTCCCTCCAGTGACTTGGGAATAGCTGCTCTGCCACCAAGGCAGTTGTCTTCTGGAAGCAGCCACACCTGTGGTTCCTCACCACACCCCTGCATCGCCCTGCGAGCTCTCGAGGACAACTGCCAAAGCACGTGTGATTCCCAGGGAACAGAAAGCAGCAGGAGCCGTGGAGTCTCCAACTCTCAACTGGTCCTCTTGACTGCAGCCTCTCTTCTGGCCCAGCTATCCCTGCAGACTCACTACAGTTATCCAAAGCCAGTTTCGACCTTACTCTCCCTGGCTCAAAAGTCTTCAGTGGGTCCTGAGTGGCTTCTGAATTCAAGTTTATTTCCATCCATCTGGAATACAAAGCCCTCACCTGGCTCTGCTCACCTTTCCAACCTTCTCTCCCATGTCTCCTCTGCCTCTCTGCCAAACCTAATGAGTTGTGTGCCTGTCTGTTCCCCAAAGCAAGAATGCCCTTCCCACTTCCCTACAGATGGACATTATACCCTCTTTCAAGTCTTACCCAAATGCCATCTCCTCCACAAAGCCTTACTTTAATACTCATCATACATTCATTCATTCATTCAACAAACACTGATTGATCCCTTATCATATGACAGGCATTGATCCAAGGGTCCCTCTTGTCATGGAGCTTATGATCCCATGATTAGAGAGAAAAAGAATCATCAAATCAGTAATCATTTGATAACAGCCTTAAGAGACATTAGTAAGAAATATGGCAGGTGCACAGGTATATAATTGGGGCCCGAGTCTTGAGGATCCAGGACATTTGGGGTGAGACCTGAAGGACAGATAGGAAATAATAGCCACATAATGAGGCTGGAAGAGAGCTCCAGGCAGAGGGTGTGGCATGGCAAAGGCCCTGAGGCACAAGGGAGCAAGTAGATTTCCAGGAAGGGGAAGAAGGCCAGGGTAACTTAAGTGAAATGAGCAAGTTGGAGATGCAGCTGCAGCAAGATGGTACAGGCCACAAGAGGCTTTGGGACTTCATCCCGGGGCAAAAGGAGGAGCTGTTGAAGGATTCTGAGCAGAGGACACAAGCCAACATTCATTTGCAAGCTATCTCGCCGTGTGGCTGACCCCCTTCTGAGAAGCCCAGGCCCCGCATCAAGTCACCCCTGACCCTCAGTCATTTGGTCGTTTGGGTGTGAGTCTTCGCATCCCCTCCTCCTAGACTGAGCTCTCGGAGGCAGGCTGACCACCAGCCCTCTGGCCTCACCCCATCAGCCAGGCCAGGGCTCAACACATGGAGTTGCTTCAGAAATGTGTAGGATGAACTACTGAATGGGACAAGACACTTACCAGCATGTCTCCTGGAAGGGGCAGGGGTTTCAGTGAAGCCACAACTCAGGGAGCAGAGCCACTGTCCCATCAACATCCATGTCCAGAGTCAGCACACGGCATGACAGTGCACAGGCAGCTGCCTGTGGCCGTCTTGTGAATGACCAGAAACGGAACCGAAAGCTCTCAACAGCTGCACGGTGCTCTCGAGCTTACAAAGCATATTTCACATGAGCAGTCTCACACAGTCAGCCCTCTGAGGCGGGTAGAGTTACTGCCCCACTTTACAGGTGAGGAAACTGGGGCCCAGGAAAGGGAGGGTCCCCAGCAAATCGTGGCAAAACCAAGACCAGAACCTGACCAAAGTTCAGGCTACGGATGGCCCCCATAGTGTTAAGAGAGCTTTCCAGAAATTTCTTTCAGAACTATTTTAAACTGACAATTTCCTCAGGATGTCTGTCACGCCAGCAGTGGGAGCCAACACACCAGTTCTCAGAGGCCACTCCCTCTGCGCGACAGCCCCACTCGCTCGGCTCCCAGGCCCCGAGGCTGGCAGCGCTGCCCAGGGCAGGAGGGGGCTGCCTGGGCTTGGTGCTGAGTGCTGAGGGAGCGAGGGGAAGCTGAGCTGATTCGAGAGGATAGCAACAGAGAACATTCCTACAGCTTTCCCGTGTGCTGGACACCACCTGCACGAGCCCACATCCCCACAACGCTGAGTACAAGAACTATCCCCATTTACGGGTATGGAAACTGAGGCTCAGGGCAATAAATAATTAGCCTGAGACCACACAGCTAGTGATGGCAGAGCCAGGATCTGAACCCGTGCAGTGCCCGTAAGCAACCCCACACTCCCGCTGAGCGAGGGGGAGCAGAAATGGGGTGTGCAGAGGGAACAGCGACTGTGTGCTCCTCACTGGCCGTGACAATGCAGCCCCCCCGCCCCTGCCCCACACACCCGGAGACCACTATTCCCATTATGGATACATCCCTCTGTGAGCAATAATGACAGGCCTGCGCGAGAACCACCTCACCACTGTGGTCACCAGGGCGTTACCATGTGTCTCCCCAGCCTCCTCCCCCAGGCGTCTCTGGGCTCCCTTTCCCCGTCCTGCTCACCCGGGCTCCCAGCATTATAATCTGCTGGCTCCTTTTTGGTGGTCGTAGGAGGTTGTAAAACAGCAAGGAAGGGCAGAGGGCGCTGCGACCTTGAGCGAGCTCTCCCTCAGCTCTTGGAGCCTCGGCCTTTTCACCTATAGAACGGGGACATTAGTGTCGCCCACCGCAAAGGCTGCAACCATACAAACGCTGCATCAGCAGCCGTACACCTAAGTGCCACCTCCGTTATTCCAGCCTGAGGTGTCCCATGAGGTGGGAGGGATCATTCACCCCACCGGCAAATGGGCTCAGGGAAGTGAGGTGCCCGTGATCGCCCAGCACAGACAAAGTAGAGCAAGGAGTGAGCGGGTCTGACTCCAAAGCTTGTGCTGAGGGAAGGAGGGAGAGTAATGAGCTGCTCGGGTCCTCCCTGGCAGTCAGCCTCACGCAGCCAGGTGGGGGCTGGATGTGGCCCCCAGCCCGGCAGACACCGGCTGTGTGCATTCCCTGTGCCCTCTGGGGGCCTCCTGGGAGCTGCTACCCTGCCGGACCCTCTTGACCATACATCAATGCACAGAACTTACCCAAGGAGAACTTTTTTCATCTTGCCTCAGAGTTTCTGGCATAGCCAGCTCCCTCCAAACCACAGCTGCCATTAAATGAGCACCTTCTATGTGCAGATGATGCACCTGCAGTCTCCTTAATTCTCATAATAAGCCTGCAGGAAAGGATTACTACTCCTAGGTCACTGCCTTTTAAAACTGTGGCTCTGCAAGACTAAGTAACTTGCGCAGGGTCACACAGCTAGAGCATGTCTATAAAGCCTGCATGGCCAGGAAGGCTGCAACGCAGGACTGCCTGACTCTCAACCCTGCAGGGCCATCAGATTGGGGTGTCTGGGGGAAGGGTGTTGTGATTCTCTCATTTCTGCCAGGGGCCAGGAGAGTGCTGGCTCCAGGGGGGCTGGCACTGTGAACCTGGGCTGGGTGGAGCAGGCTGCCAGGGACCAGCAGGCCCCTCACTGCGGCTGCCCAGCCTGGTGCTCCCAGGAGGTTCTTGAGCCCAGGGCCTGGAATGGACCAAACATCTTGGCCTTAGGGAGAGCCTGTCCACTCTTCCTTCCTTTTCTATCTGGCACACGGAGCTCCAGGGGTCAGCAGAGCCCTGTAGGCCCTCAGGGTGGCTCAGCCCCAAGGCCAAGGCTGCAAAGGCAGGCAGCTGCTCCTCACAAACAGCCCCCAGCTCAGGGCAAATGTCCTCCCTCGCAGCCATGGCTATGGCGCAGCTTGCTCCCCATGCCAGGCTCCACGGGGAGAAACCCCCTTGCAGTGGGGCTGCCTGAAGGGAGTGAGCCCATCATACCATCTAGGATGTGGGGAGTGGGAGGCTGTTCCATCCTGGTGGTCCCATTTCCTGGGGGATCTGAGTCTGGGTCTGTTCCTCTGAGCTCCAGGAACAAACCCCTCTATGCTCAGCTCTGGGAAGGCGCCAGGGATGCAGAGGGGAGGCCTTAAAAGTCCTGGTACCCAAGAATGCCCACCCAGGCTCCGCACCCAAATGCCCACAGTGGGTCAGGGCTGTGAAAGGATATAGGGTGGACACAGCGTAGGCCCCAAGCCCACCCAAGCAGGGGAAGCTGCCTGCAGGAGGAGAACTGAGTCCAGAGGACTTGATCAGGCAAAAGAGGAGGTGGTGAGGTCTAGGCAAAGGACCAGCTCTGGGGCAAGAGATACTAGAAGGAGGGCCATAGCCTGAGGCCCAGCTTTCCCCGACCCTCCACCTGTAGACACTCCTGCCTTGGCTTCTCAGCTCAGAACTCTGTCCCCACTGGGGCCTGAGCTATAGCCTGGCCCTGGTAAAATCCACCCCGCCCCGTGTTCTTTGGGAGGGCCTGCTCCAAACACACTAACCGCCTGTGTTCATGTCACTGCACCTGCCTGAGCCCTGTGGCAGCCCAGAGCCTTGGGCTGTGGCTGCTTCCTGGCCCCAGGAAGGCTCAAGCTCCCTGCCCTCAGGGACTGTCAAAGGAGTCAAAGTCCCAGGACACTTTACCAACACCCCCTGGCTGCAGGGCTCTTTGCCAACCTCCAGGCAGGCCGGGCCGGCACTGTAGCTGGGGTGTGCCCAGTCTTGGCCTTCATTCTGCAAAGCCCCATCTCAGCCTTGGTCCCGGGCTCTCCCTCTCTGGTTGCCCACGGGAAGCAGCTGTGGACAGAAGTAGCCTTGAGAGAGCTCAGGCCGCCCAGGTAAGTGAACGATGCAAGCGTGACCCTGGCTGGGGACAGAGACCTGGGAGGGAGGCTGGGGAGCTGCCTGAGGCTCCTGCAGGGCGAGGAGGGGCTGGCATGCCAGGAGGAGGGGGCTCAGCTCCTCCTGCCACGCCGGCCTGTCTCCAGCTCTTCACTGTAAAACAAATGGAAGAAGCACACGCCAGACAGAAAAAAAAGGGAGGAACAAATAAAGCCCCAAACCGCCCCACACGGGCTCTCTCGGTGGGTCTGGGCCAAGGCCTCGGCCTGGGTTACTTGCTGCTGCTTTTCCCGGGAAACCACTGGTGCCAAATCTGCATTTACCACAAACAGAGACAACACAATGTCATAATCCTTCTCCTGTCATTCTCCTCTCTCTTCCTCCTCCCACCTCAGACACACACACACACACGCTAACACAAAATGACGGCTCCCTCGACAGCCGGAATGAGCAGAGCCCTAGGTCTGCCTCTTCATTGTCGGCTTTCTCTCCAGCCCTTGCTCCGTGCCCATCGCCCAACTCGCAACAGACCACCCACTGCCCCTCCTTTGTCCCGCATCACCGCTGACAAATGGCCTGCTGGAGGGGAAGAATATGCCCGGGAACCAGGGGGGAGCGAGGGAGAAGCCAGCCCCCACTCCCCGCCGCTTCTGCACCCGCCAGGCTGGGGTCCCAGCCACGGACCCCAGCGGCTGGACCATGGGGACAGGGACACGGGACAAGACTCAGCCCCTGGGACTCTGACCCAGGGACCTGCCCTCCACACCCCTGCTGCTGCCCCTCCTCCTCTCACAGCCGCCCTCCGGGGCAACGCTCTGAACGTCCCCGTGCTCCCCGCCCTCCGTCGCTCTTTATGGCAGTTTCAAAGCTGCAGCCGCCACTTGAGCAGCTGTGGCCTTTGATGGGGACAAGGCAGTGAAGGCCGCCCAGGAAGCCCTGCCAGCCCCTGCCAGCCCCTGCCCTAGCCCACCCAGCCCCTGCCCGCCCCCCAGGAGCCTCGGGCCAGGGCAGCGCGGCTCGGGGAGCCCCCAGCGGACACGCCTCGCACGCCAGAGCAAACTTTCACGACCGCGGGAGAGGCACCACGCACACCGTTACCTTTGCAGCGGCATCCTTCCGGCACTTGCCCCAGACCCCCTGACAGCCCCGTGACCACCGGGGAGGAAAACAACTCCTGAGCCGAGCTGGGGAGGAGGGGAAAGGGGAAGGGAGAAGGAAAAGGAAGGGGGCTAGTTTCTCAGCTCCCAGCCTCCTCACGGCTCCTCCTGCCCAAGCCCGCAAGTGAAGTCACAGGGCCGGGGCGGTGACATCAGCTGAGCCTCTGACATCACGGCCCCTGCCGCTCTCACCTCTGCAGGGTGGAGATGGAGGAGCAGCAGGGAGGAAGGGGGATGAACGGAGGAGGGAGGGGAGCACTGGATCCCTCCGTCGCCCTCAACTGCGGAGAGCGCGTGCCAGTGGGGGGGGCAGAGAAGGGGCGGGATCATCTGAAGAATATGTTTTATCTCTATAGATCGGGGCGATTATGTGTCTATTTGTAATTAGCCCCAGAGTGAATGGTTTAAAAGGGGTGAACGCCCACCATGGGTGAGAATCGCAGCTCACTGCTGCTCTTGGACACCGTGGGGTAAAGGCAAGCATGACCGTTCACAGAGCACCTACTGTGCGCTGAGGACTCGCACCCAGCACCATAGGTGGTGGTCACAAAGACCAGAGAGGGCCCCATTTTACCTGGAGACGCTCAGAGAAAGAAGGCCATCCCTGAGGCTGCATAGCAGGAAAAGGAGCTGGGATTTGAGGCCAGGAGTCACAAGGGGGCTGGGAAAGGGCTGGTCGGGGCCAGCAAAGGAGCCCGGAGCCCAGAGCCTAAAGGGCCAGCTGGACAGCCTCGGGCTTTTCAAAGCCTTCCTGGGCCATGCAGTGAGGCCTGGCTGGGGTCTGACAACTCAGCCCAGGCCACCTCCACAAAGGGGGGGCTTCAGCAGGGGCAGGGCAGAGCAGAGCAGCCCCATCCACCCTTTGCACCTCAAATCCCATCTCAGGGAGGCTGCAGCAAGAGGGGGACTGGCTTGGAGTCCCGGCTCTACCCCTCAGGGTAGAGAGCATCCCTAGTTCCGAGGGGTTGAGCACCTACTATGTGCAGACCCAGCACCAGGCACCTCACACTCCCCTCCTTACTCCTAGGAAACGCCTGAGAGGTAAGCACCAGTGCCCCAGTCAAGATAGGGAAACCAAGGCCCAGGAAGCAGTGGGACAAAATAGACCCGGGTGCCCAGTGCCTGGACTCCAGACCATGGCCAGATCTTTGGCCCTGCAGTGACCTCAGCCTGAGCCTTTACAGCTGCTTAAGCCAACTTTGGCCTGGGGGACCCTCCCCTGTCCCAGGCCCACCTCCACTCAGAAAGCTCCGGTGTTCCAGCCTCTGCTCACTCTGCCAAGCTTGCTTCAGCCCAAGGCCCCAGCCTGGCCTGGGGACCCTCCAGACCCTTCTCCACCAGCTCCATGGTGGCACCTTTCCCCCCGTCCCTGGTGCCAAGAGGCATATGGGCTGCTGACCACTGGCTGCCCCAAACTTGGCACATGCCTACAACTGGGTTTCTCCTTTCATCCTTCCCAGGTCCAGGACGTCAGGGTTACACGTGAGGACATGAGGCTGCTCCTGCTGTCTGGAAAGTATTTCCACTCCCCTTGGTCCTTCCTGGCTCCTGGAGCGAGTGTTCCTTCCTCCGTCCTCGGGACTCCCACCATGCTTTTCACCAGCTCCTCTCCCCACCAAGGGCTGGGACTATGTTTAAGGTGGTGCAGAATCCACACCAGGCACTCAGTAAACCTTGCTCGATAAACTTCTCGTCAGGGAAGATGTGTCTGCACCTGCAAGTGCCAGTGAGGAAACCTAGAACAAACACCTTCATCCAGTTCTCTGAACACCCTCTCTCTTGCCTCTGGGCCTCTGACACGCTGTTCCCTCTACCTAGAACACCTTCTCCTCACCCTACTCCCACCCCGTCTAAGTGGAGACCCTTAAACATCACTTCCTCTAAGTCCACTTAGATATCACTTCCTCTGAGAAGCTGACCTCCACGTCCAAGTTAGGTGCCACTTCCCACGTTTTCTCCCGATTGCAGCTCACACTCAGTGTCCTGGAAGGCAGGAAGAAGTGGACGACGGGGGCTCTGAGGCAGACTGCTGGGGTGCAGATCCTCGCTCCCCGGTGCTCACACTGCGTGATCTCAGACAAGCCACTTGGCCCCTCTGAGGCTGTCTGACCCTATGTGAAGTTGGCATCAATAACAACAGTGTCCCTAGGAGGATCTCAGCGCAGTGTAGACCCTCATCAGATCCCAGCAGAACTGTACCTGCCCATTCATCTGTCTGTCCCCTGCCCCACCATGGGGCTTCCAGTTGGTTGAGGACATGGGTCTGTCTTGTCCTCTGACCCTTGGCACAGTGCCTGGACACAGCAAACACTCAAGAAATAAGCACTGAGGAATCTTAGGCGAGGTTGCTTGAAACAATGGATTGGAGAATTTTAATTCAATTTGGCAGGTGCCTATATCAGGCTGTCTGGTTTTAGATCTTGGCTCTACCAACTACTTCCTGTGTGACCTTGGGCAAGTTACTTAACTTCTCTGAGCCACCTATACTCCATCTATAAAATGGGCATAAGAATGTAACATACCTTATTGGGTAGTTGTAAGATTACAGGAGATAAAGGATGCAAACTTCTTGGACTCCCAGCAGGAGCCAGATCCTAGTGAGCTTCCATTGTCACTACTTCATCTGGTCAGGGCACACAAGGGGCCTCAGAGGACAGAGCAAAGGCTGAGAGATGCTGGGGGGCAGGGGTAGGAAGTGAGCTCCAAGGCATCAGAGACTGGGCTCCAACATTACCTTTCCAAGCCTCAGCCTCCTCCTCTTGGAGGGTGACACTCTTTACTTCACTGAGACTTTCAATGGGTAATTTCAGACAAAGAAGACAAATGTGCCTACTAGCACAGGGCCAGGCACTTAGTAGATTTGCAATAAAGGTAGGTTCCCTTCAGTCCCCTTGAACGATGGAGGACATCAATAACTTCTCACAAACACCCAATGTGGGTGAGGTGGGGTCACAAGCCAAGAGTAGGAAATGCAGAAAAGGGCTTAGAAGGGAGTGCGGCTGGTGGGGAGACATCAGGAAAAGCTTCCTGGACGAGGAGGTGTGTAAGCTGAGTCAGGACCGCTTGGGGGAGGGAGGAAGGAGCAAATGCATGGACAGGAGGGTATGGGCACCCAACCCTCAAAGGCAAAAAAAAGTACATTTCCGAGGTGGCAACTCCCAGGCATACTTGGGTAGAGAGGTCCTGTTGACTCCATTTGGGACCATGGGTTTTTGGGAGGCTGGTGGCTGAGCACGAGGGGTCAGGGAGCACCAAGCCTCTGTTCTAGGCACATTATTGTTGGGGATAAAAGGCAATAACACAGAGACCAGAACAACTGAGCTGGGAGGGAGGCTGGCATCACCTGGTCCACGTCACAGGTGAGCAAACTGAGCCCCAGTTTGCTCCTCAGCAAACTGAGGAACTGAATCGAGTTGCCCAAAGTCACACAACTAATAAAGAGCAGAGCCAGGATTCAACTCCAGGCTGTCTAGCTTGAGTCTGGGCTTTTAACCGACACACTACTGCTTCTCATCATAGCATGTATCCATCCCATCATGCATGCACGCACCCATCCATCCCATCATGCATGCACGCACTCATTTGAGCAGTGTTGATTTGAGCTCCGACTGTTCTAGGCACCAAGGATTCAGCAGCGAATGAAGTCAAACCCACGGAGCCTCACCTGCCTCTCCCTAACCCTGCTGCCCTGCACTGTGTCCAGCTGTTTCAGGGCTCACTAAAATCAGTCCTCCTGAAAAGCCTGGCTGCAAATTTAGCTGCTCAAGACCACAGACCACTCTACTGCTGGGAAACCACACCAACCCCCTTTCAAAGGCCATTATGTCGCTTGCGTGAGAAAGAGGGAGTGAAGACAATTGATCCAGTATCCATTTCTGGGCGGAATGGTGAGTTGCATAGAGGTCTGAGGCCTCACTAGCCAGGAAAAAAAAAAAATCCTGCAAATCAGATCTGGAAACGTTCAGCCCACAGAGCTTGAAGCAATTGAGTGAAAAAGTGCAATGGTTGAATTCCTTCACTACAAGAGCTTTCAGCAAATCCAGCCCCCGGGGGAAAGAGGAGGCAGGCCAGTCATGTGCTGGGCACCCTTCAGAAAGCCCTCTGGGACTCCCAGGAGAACCAGACCTTTTTCTGCTAGGAGAGCAGTACACTGTTCCACCCCAAAAGGCTGGCACAACTATCCCATTCTGCAGATAAGGAAACTGAGGCTCAGAGAAAGCCTTGCCCAAGGTTGATGCAGGCCTGTTTCCAAAGACTGCGTTCCTCCCTCAATCACTTTGGTGCAGCCTTGGGCAGGCCTCGTTCCTTCTCCAGGACACGGTTTCCTCATCCTTAAGGTGAAGACACTGGGGAAGCAGATTAGGACGTTCTCTTTCAGCCCTGACATTCAGTGCTTCCATCTGGCGAGGGGCCAGGCTGGGGCTGGGGAGTGAGAGGAAGGCCAGGCAGATAGATGTCCCCTGACCCATACCGCCACCAGTTTCACCTTACCTCCACCAGCACTCTGAGTTAGACTGTAAAACATCCCCAGAATGAAGATCTTAAAACAGGAATCAGCTTTTCCGGCTCGGGCCCCCATTTCAGGGAGGTGAGGTATTTTATACCATTTTACAGATGGAGCCATAATTCGAATCGATAAGATAATCAGAACTCTCTCCCTGCCATACATCTGCCAACACACTGGAAGGTTCTGAACACCAGATCTGCCATTGCCCAAAGAACAGAGACCAAGCGAGAGGAGCTGGTGGCTTCTGAAATCAAGTTGTTAGTAGAATTATGAACAATAATCCCCAACATCTGCATAGTACAGTGCCACTCCCGGCTGTGCAAAATGCTCACAGCCTGTTTCCTCCTCCATGAAATGGGAAAGATAAGTTATTTTCCCCTGAGATGGCAGAGCAGGAATCACGCGTCCCGTTTTACAGATGAGGAAACTGAGGCCCAGAAAGGTGGCATGAACTGTGCAGTGAAGCTACAAGTTGAACACGGGGCTGGGACACTGAGCGCAGGAGGCTAAAGGGGGAGAAAGGCCGAGGGCGAGTATCGGGTGGGCTGAGATCCCGAACCGCACATACTCCTATCTGCTGGCAGTCTGCCCATGGCCACAAACAAGGGATGATCTGCCCACCCGGGGCCACCAGGAGCCTGCAGCCTGCCCCGGGCACAGCTGCCACCTTGGCAGAGCCCCAGAGAGCCCCCCGAAGAATCGCTGCACTCCCAAGCTTTTTTCCCATTCCAAACATGCCAGAGCCCTGCGGACCCCGGAGGCTGCTACTTAGCGCCAGATTAATCACACCGAATTCTCCATCCAGATATTGCGTGCAGGCCGAACTCCCACCGCTAATCGCCGTAATATTCTCCTCGGCGTGTGCAGGCGGCCGGGGCGATGTTCCAGGAATATTAATTCTCCACAGCCGGCTCACTCCCACCGCACGCATGCGCCCCCCGCACCGCCGCTGCTGCCCGGGGAGCCAGGCTGGCTCAGGGACGGTCCGGGAGGCAGGGCCAGGCCCCAACCCTCCCTGGGGGCCAGGCCCAGCCAGGCAGGGAGCCAGAGGTGGGCTCCTGCCTGCAGCAGGGCCTGACCCCTCGTGCACTCTCCTCCCCGTCCTGCCCGAGCCCCCTGCCCCAGGACCTGCAGGAGGATCAGGGCCCCCAACAGCAGCACAGCACAGGCCCTCTGATGCCCTCTCCCCACAGCAGAGCTTTGAGAAACCGGCAGACAGAGAACAGCTAATCTTAGCCAAGAAAATTAAAAAACAACAACAAAAACCACACACACACACACACACACACACACAAACACACACACACACAAGGAATGAAAATCTTTCATCTACTCAAAATATAAAAATGTAAGTGGCAGAGGGGACCCTGGTGAAGGCAGCTGGGGCTCAGCTGAGGGGCAGGCTGGGTGCGTGGAGCCGCCTCCCTTCCTGACCCTCTCCCTGGTGTGGTCAGTAATATCTGGAGCTCAGGGAAAGCTGGGCGGGAAAGGCTTCTGGTTTCTGGAGGGTCCCACCCACAGCGGCTCTGGCTGAAGTGCACACTGAGGGACCTGCCCCCCAGCTGTCCGCTCCGGGGCTCACGCCTCAGCCTGGGGGAGAAGGCGGGGTTGGGCACTGACCTGTACTCAGGGAGCTCCGAGCAAGCCCAGTGATTGGATTCCCAGTACAACCATGGGAGGCAGCTTTAACATGACCGCTTACAAATAAGGAAAGCGAGGCACAGAGAGAAGGAAGTGGCCCAGCCGCATCAGTCCCCAGGCTGACAGAATTAGAACCCAGGGCCCTCTCCTCTTGACCGTGCAGCCTCACTCCACACTCCTCTCTGGAGAGAGCCCCATGTCTTCTCTGAAGTGATCTTTAAGGTCCTCGCAGTTCCCACCAACTGTCCAACAAGCACAAGCATTTATTGAGCACCTACTGTGTGCCCAGCCCAGGGATCTAGAAATGCATAATGTTAAGGAGCTCACAGTCTGGTGGGGAAAAAAATAAGTAAAAAATGCCCATAGTCTAGCCTTGGGCCCCAGGAGAGGATCCCTCTCCATGGCCCTGGGAGGTAGAAAGGGCGTCCAGGAGGAGGCAGTCACTGAGAAGCCAGTGTGTGGAGGGGAGGGGTTCTCCACACTAGAGCCTGGATCACAGTGGACAGAGCAGTGTCCTAAGCCACTGCCACTTACAGGCCTCAGGGCTCGAGCCGACTGGCCAGGCCCCTAGGCTGCCCCTAGGCAAAGCGGCCCAATGATCTGGACCCTGAGCCCTGGAGTAGCAGTCCCAGCGCCAGTGCCAGCCCTGGGCACCTGCCAAGAGAGTGGTTTCCTGAGCGATGCATGCACTGGAGGTGGCCTCTGTGTGGGGAGTCAGCAGTGAACAGGAAGGGTGTGGCTGAGAGCAGGACTGCGCGCTGGGCGGGGCAGGGCCTGGTGTGACGGGAAGGACCCAGGGCTGGTGTGGACCCAGGTCTGCTGAGCTAGCCCCTGACTCCCGCTGCCTGGGCTGGCCCAGACCAGGTGAAGGTGGCGCCCTGGGGCCACAGGGGTCTCCTGATCCTGGTCCAGAGCTCTGCCAGGGAGGCAGAATACACACAAAGCCTAAAAATGTAGTGGAAGGGGGCTGTGTGAAGATTTGGCGTGCAACCCAATTCCTTTCCAGCACAGATTAGGAGAATGGAAGTTTAAACCACAGATGCGAGGAAGGGAGGTCAGGCCCCTGGCTCCATAGCCCTTCCCCACAGCAGCCAGCGCCTGTCCAGGCTGAGGGATACCAGCTATCCCCTGCCCCTGAAGACCTGAGGCATCTAACCATGAGCATTGGATGGGGCCTCTCTCCTGCTTCTCAGATAAAGAAGCTGGGACTTAGAGACAACCCACAGACATTCATGGGCACCTGCCACATGCTGGGCTCTCACCCCATAATCTAGCAGGGTAGGATGGGGTCAAGACTCCCATTTCAAAAGGAGGGGCTCACCCAGCTCCCATAGGCAGGAGAGGCCTCTCCTTATGGCACCCGGGTCTGGGCCTGGGTATTCAGCAACCTGTTCCCTGAGGCACCCACTGCTCAGGTCAGAATACGTGAACAGGTCTGAGGGTGCAGTACAAGAAGCCCTTTCTGCCCTTGTCCTGCCCTGCGGTCGGCCCCAAGCACTAGTTCTGTGCCTTGGGCTTGCTTTACAGACAAGGAATCCAAGGCAGAGCTGGGATTTGGCTTGGACCTGGCAGATACTCTGAAACTGGGGACACAACCAGGGCTCACCTCTGCCTCAAGGAGGTAATGTCCCAGCATCTCAATGATAACCAAAGTGGGTTGTGAGACCCCAGGAGAGTAGGCAGCACATTGGCCTGGAAAGATCCCAGAAGACTTCCCAGAGAGGAGGTGTTTTGGCAGGAACTTGGAGGACAAGTTCCTTTGAGCTGCAAAGCGCCACACACGTGAGACAGGGCCCCATGACAAAGGAGACAGGCTCAGGTTGGACTTTCAGATGTCTTTGCTCCAGGCCAGCCCTTCTGTGCCTCCAGGGCATATGTGCCTGTGGCCTGTCCCAGCGCAGGCCCAGGCCGGGACAGCCCTACTGAGCGTCTGGTCTGAGCATGAGTGGCACAGACACATAGCTGGTGTCCTCTTTCCATTCTCCCCAACCCTGGGCTCCAGATGTCACATCCCCTCCCCCACTCTGTGCTGCGTGTCAGGATTGGCAGGGTGTGGCTCTCAGGGGCTGGACCTTGCAGGCAGGGCACAAAGGCCAAGGACTTGGGCCTGGCTCCGGAGCAAGACAGGTGCGGGACACAAAGCCCGGGCGAACCAGGAGCCAGGCCCCCAGCAAGAGGCCTCGGGACCAGGCCTGAGCCCCGGAGGGAGCTGACCAGCGTCCTTCCTTGGCATCCTCTCCCAAAGATTCCATGGTGTACACAGTGTTGGCCTCCCAGCTCCTCAAACAGGGGTAAGACCCAAACTGGGACCCAGCCTCTCTACTCCTGTGACTCTGAGCAAACCACCTCCCTGCTCCGAGCCTCAGTTTGCTCATCTGAAACATGAGTGAACCACATCTAGCTTACAGGTTACTGCCAGGATTCAGAGTTGTCACAAAGTGAATGACAGAGGGGCAAATGTTGGCTCCTTCTCTAGGGCTGTGCAATTAAACAGACCCAGGGGAATAAAAACAGGTCTGCTCCTTGATAAGGGAGTTCACATTTTACCTCCTTTACTGCCCACGACAACCTGGAGAGGGAGGGACTACTGTTCCAATTTTATGAATGAGAATCTTAGGGCAGACAGGTGAGGTAGCTGGCCCAAGGTCACAGAGCTCCAAATCCCGGGTGTGCCTTACCTGACTCTGGAAGGGGGCGCTTTCAGGCTATGGGAAGGGGTGGGTACAGAGGAAGCCCAGGGCACCGCAAACCAACCCAATCAACTGTAGCCTGAGGGCTAGACCTGGGAGGCAAGAGGCTCAGCCCGGCCCCAAAGCACAGCTCAGTCAGAAAAGAGCCCCTCAGCCCGTCTCCCCATCTTGGGCTCTGGCAGGGGCTTGTTCTGAAAGCCAGGAGCCCACCGAGTCCTAGGAAAGGAGCCAGGAAGAGCCTGGGAGGTGGGAACATCCCTGCGCGGCCAGCCTCCCAGTGGGGAGTCACCCCCTCCTTTCCACAGCCCTGCTCCCCTCTGGCCACCTCCGGCTTGCCTGCAGTGCCCTGTATGAACCGAGCACAGCCGCTGCGTGCACCGCACCAGCGGCACCTGCCAATCGCAGCCCACGACCCCGCCCCAGCCGCCTCTCCCTGAGGACAGATAATTCTCTCACTCTCCCAGCCTGACAAAATAACTAATGCTAACTCAATAAAGTCCCCCTTGAAGGTTTTTAATTACCAGACTGTACTGAAGACTAAAGACTCCAGGAGCGGAAAGGAGGCCAGGGAAGGCTGCTGGGGGTCAGCACGGCAGAGGCAGGGAAGTCAGACGGGCATTGCTCCCAGGCGGGCAGGTTGGGAAAGGGACCTCCCTTCCAACTCAGGGAGAGGGCAGGGCCAGGCTGTTGCTGTCCAGGGTGCTGGGCCCCAGCGGTCATAAGGATTTAGGACTCATATTAGCAACAGCGGCCACTGATGGAGGCCAGGCTAGATTCCTGGCAGGGACTTGACAGGGATTATCTTGTGTAAGCCTCACAGCCAACCACAAGGGAGATGCTGACGTTCCCACTGTACAGATGGGGACAATGAGGCTCAGCTGGGGGTATTGGCTTGCTGGGCCACACAGCCAGGCCTGGGTTGTCCAGTTGCACCAGGCAGCAGGCAGAGTGCGCAGCTGCCTGCAGCAGGAAACAGGAACCCGTGATGTGGGTGGATGGAGGGACCAAGGGCACACGCATGTCCCCTTTAGGGTCCAAAAGTGCTCAATGGCTTCTATGCAGTGAGATGTGCTGGCTCCAGAACACAGCACAGCCTGGCACGGGCTGGACTGAGGCTGCCAGACACCACCAGCTGTGGGGCAAGAGGAGACCTTGCGACAAACCCCCATTACCACTGAGGGAGATGACTGGGGCTGGGGTGAAGAGGGGACAGCAGGAGAGGGTGTGACACTACCTGGCACCTGAGCCTCCTAACCCCAGCCTGGCACTGCCTCCTTGACCAAGAGAAAAGATACCATCAGAAGTGAAGCAAGCGGCTGCCTCTGCCCCGAGCAACCCCGAACTCCTCTCTCACTGTAGCCTCCCCCGCCCCGAGAGCCAGCCCGGCCTGCGGCCCCACTCACCCTACACTCCCAACCACCGGCCTTTCCTCTAGTCCTTCCAACACGCCACCTGTTTCTGCCTCGGGACCTTTGCCCTGGCTGTTCCCTCCCTGGGATGCTCTTCCCTCACATTTTCGCACATGGCTCAGGTCCTTCAGGCCGCAGCCCAGACAGCACCTCCTCAGAGAAGCCTTCCTAGAACTCCTACCTCAGCCTCCTCTGTCAGAGGCCCCGAGTGGCCGGCAGAGCCCCATGCAGCTTCCTCCCTTCCCCGCAGGCCTCCCTGGGCCACGGGTGCGGTACACGCCAGCCTGCCGGGGCTCCGATCCTGCCGTGGCCACTGACTAGTGCGAGTGAATCTGTTTCCTCATCTATAAAACGGGAACAAGAACAGCCCTCACTTCAAGGAGTTCTGAAGGACCACCAAGCGAGGGAATCTTGTAAGGCCTTAGCACAGCACTGGTGAGTGAGCGCTTGGCGGTGTGGTCTCATTATCACCGCCACAGCCGTGGTCCCCAGCAGCAGCCTGGCCTCCCCTGGCCTTCCTCAGCCAACAGGAAGCCGCAACCTTTGCCCCGGCACAGGCCGTGGACACACGGCCACTCAGTGAGCGCTGGTTCAACGTCGACCCTGTGAGACAAGCCATGGGGGCACGAGCCGGCCTCACTTCTAGATGAGGACACAGAGACCGCACAGGCTCAGCTCTGCGCTTGGACCCACTACCCTGGCTGTGCTCTTTCCACTGTCGCTTCTGCAAATCTGCCCTTCCCAGCTCTGTGAAGGCGCCAACTTGGGGGCGGTGCCGAGAGTCGGTGCAGCTGTGCCCGGCTCCCCAAGGGCCGTGAGGGGCGGCTGGAGGCCCCAACACCCAGCCCTGCCTGGAGTCTTCTGGCTGGGATCACAGCCCTGCAGCGTTCGAGCTGCTGCCCACCAGCCGGCCCCCTGGCACCAGGCCCGGGATGCCAGCCAGCCGGGAGAGGAAGCAGCTTGGCTGGCAGCCAGCTCATGGTGCCCGAGCTGTCAGCCGGGAGGCAGGCCAGGCAGGGCTGAGACCCCCGTCCCCAAATGGGGCCCTGGCCAGGCCACCAGGACAGAGCCACGTTTCTCCTCACCACCAGAGCCGCAAGGGGGCCCTGTTGATGCCAGCCCCGAGCAGAACTCAGGGACGTGACCTTGCCGGGTGGGGACCCAGGAGACCCCGTTCCCATTTATTCAGCTTCTCAAGAATGAGGAAGCAGCAATGGAGCAGGAGATTTTCAAGTCAAATAATAATAAAAACAGCAACTATAGCTGCCATTTAACAAGCACTCAGCCTGTGCCAGACTCCTCCTGCAGGGAGATGCTATCATCATCCCCCTTCTACAGACATGGCACGTGAGCTCAGAGAGGTGCGATAACTCACCCAGAACCACACAGCACGCTGGAGAAGTCAACTTAAACTCGGCCTTCAGAACCTGTGCCCCAACCCCTGTGCTCCACGGGCTCAGGCAGGCCTAGTACCCATGCCCACACCAATGGCCAGGCAGGTGGCCTTGGGCAAGGAAGCTGCCCCTCTGTAAAATGGGCACAATCAGAGAGGGCTTTGCTGTAGAACAGACCAGAGGCTGAAGACAGAAAACAGGCAAGGAACCGCTGCCTGCCGCCTGCCAGGCCTGGGCAGAGGACATGATCCTGAAATATGGTTGGGGGTTGGTCATACTGATGGAGCGGCAGGAATGAGGAGTGGGCCCCAGGGCCAGGTGGGCTCGTCAGAGCCTTGAGGCTCAGCCCCCAGGAGCTGTCCCTTCATAACCCCCCTCCTGACAACCAGATCAGGCAGATCCAGGAAAAACTGCCCGGAGAGAATCGCGAGCCAAGTATTTCAGATGAACATATGTAGATCCCTCCCTTGCCCTGCAGACCACAGGCCACGACAGAAAGGCTCAGGTCTGTCCCCCCAGCAGCTGGAGCCCCTGTCGGGCAGGGCCCATGATTCCTGGATGCTGGGAAGGCGCCGAGCCCAGGGTGGGAGAGGATGTGCCGAAGGCTCACAGCAAGGCTGTGTCACTGGCCCACACAGAGTGGACATCGGTGAGCAAGTGCTGGGTTCAGGGCTGAGCCCCAGGGGTGCTAAGGTGACTGCTCAGCCCAGCTGCTCACATCTCTACAAAGTGCTAGGGGCTTTTCACCATCTTCTCAAATCTATTCAAAACAAGCCCATGAGAGAAGGTACCGCCACTGTCTCCATTTTTCACATGCCCAGAGAGGGCTAGTGACTTGCCCAATGTCTCACAGCTGGGTAAGGTACAAAACAGGGCCTCAGGGCTCCTGGCACTCCTGTCAGCAGGTCCCCTAGCCCAGGGGAGGTCCAAGCCCTCAGTCTCAGAGTCAAGGCTCAGCTCCCAGAAAAACAATCCAGGAGCTGAGGGGGGAGGGGATGGATGAGGACAGATAGGTGTGGATGGGTGGAGGTCCTCCTGGAGAGAGGGTAGGGTCGGCACAGGGGCGGTGAACCTGAGGGGCTAGCTCTGGCTGGGGGCACCCAGTGGGTGTGCACCCAACGGCAGCTGCTGCCAAGGAGAAGGCACCCAGAGAGACAGGAGCCCGCCCGAGTGCCACCAAGGCTGCAAGGCGGGAAATGGGGCCGATAACCAAACCCAGCAGCACCTCTCCGAGCCTGGGCTCCTCATCCATGCAGGGACAGTGCTGGGAGAGGGGGCAGTAGGACAGGTAATACCCTCCTGTCCCCTGTGAATGGCCGAGCACACAGTAAGCCACCCAGCTGGCATGGTCACAATCCTGCCCTAACTGCCTCCATCTGGGCAATTACCTGCCTTTCGTGGGCGTGCCTGGCAGGACAAACCCGACCACAGAAAGCAGAGCAGGGCCAGGTCACAGGGACGGCCCCTCCCCAGGCCAGTCCGGACCAGCCTGCCCCATGCCCTGGACTCCCCACGCCATCCCTGAGGCCAGTGGGCAGGACGAGCGGGCCAGGGCAGGGAGGCCCTGGGCACGTGGCTACACAGAGGAAGGACGACCCACTGGTGTGCTCTCAGCCTCGGGGATGGGGACAGGCCAGCACAGTGAATGGCTGCAGCATCAAACAGCAGACGTCAGGGGATTCCACACTCACCGCCTGCCCTCTGTGGAGGGAACAGACTCAGAGGGGTCACCAGACCAATCTGGACGGGGCCCTGAGGATTCCAGCCTTCAGAAGGCATGGAGGGGGACGCGGTGGGGGGCAACCTACCAGAGGCCCCAGGACCAACCCTCTCCCAGGCTCTAACGGGGGTCCTGCCCCAGCCCCTCTCCTGCCCCCAACACCCCCATTAGCTGCTCACATACCAGCCCCCCACACCCCCTGTGCCACCCACTCCCCCATTCCTCACTGGCTCTCTCCCTCATTTCTCCCCCCCCCCCCGCCCTCTCTCCTCCCCCTCTCTCCTGCTAGCCAGCCTCCAATGCCTGAGGCCTCAGTTTCCCCCACCAGGACAAAAGGGCTGAAGCCCTGAACTGGGCAGCCCTGTCCTCAAGGCCTCATGAGAAAACACGCTGGCAGTGGTCAGTCACCCAGGAACCCCGTGGGATGCAGGCAGTGGGCAGAGGGTGTCGCTCCTCCCAAGCGGCATAACCCCCTTTGGTCAGCAGTCACTCTTCCCTCTCCCAGCCAGAAACTCCAACCTCTGCACCTTTCCCCCCACAACAGGCCCCCCCAGCACTTCAACCTCCTAGGGGTGACCTGGCCTGGGGTCTCACAGAGCCAGGTAAGGAACAGCAGGAGCGGGAGCAATTAGCAGGTAGCTGGAGCTGGAGGGGGAGAGAACAGCGGAGGAGGAGGAAGTGGAGGGGAAGGGGGAGGAGGGGAAGAGAGAAAGGGGGAGGGAAAAGCAGAGGGGGTGGAGGAGGAGGGGGAAGCAGCAGAGGAAGAAAGGAGGGGAGGGGAGGAGAGAAAGGAGGAGGGGGATGGGCGGGAGGGGGAGGGGCGCTCTGAAATCACCGCAACATCAAAGCCTTCCCCAGCCGCAGAGCACAGTCACGTGCGGCCTGGTTCCTTTCGTTCCTTTGCTGGGAGAAGCTGCTGGGCCTGGGGCTGCTGAAGGAATGTTAAAACGAGGCAGACTGAATATTGGGGGGTTGCGGGGATGCAGGTTTATCTCAAGGCAGGGGATGGGGAGGCAGGTTTTGAGACAGGGACTTCACAGAGCGTGTCCAAGCAGAAGGGGCCTCTGCTCCACAGCTGGGCAGGTGGCCAAGAGCGAGGACCACCAGGCGACCCCTGTCGTGAGAGCCTGTGGCTGGGCCAGCCCAGTTACCAAGCGAAGCCAGAAATCTGGAGTTTTATGTGAAAGCTTCCCTATTTTAACATTGGCTCAAAAAACACCACCACCACGAGCCAAATAGAGCATGCCCTGATTTGGGGCAGCACCTCTGTGGGTCTAACACTTCTATGGGCGCCCCCCTCCCACTTGTCTCACAGACCCAGAGCGGGGAAGGGACTTATTCAAGGTCACAGGTGGGCACTCAAGGGGTCGGGGCTAGAACGTGGGGTCTCGAGGCTCCCAGGCCTGGAGCATCCGGGGGTCAGGCAGCCAGGCTGTGACTGCTGGGGAAAGGGAGATGTGGCGAGGTTAGTGGCAGGGGAGGGTATCGCAGCCACTCCCACCACGTCCAGTCCAGGCCAACATGCCCACCACTCAGCCCCGTTCCTCACGCCTGAACTAACCCGGGCCTGCTTCTCTGCCACCACCCTGCTCAGTCGGTCCTCCCTGCCCACCCCTCACACTCCACCCGGACCTCACCAAGGCCCAGGCAGCGTCCACGCCTCCGAACCCACCTGGAGCAAGCACCGTTGCAGTCATTCCCCCAACCACTCATTCTCCGTCCACTCCCCAAGGCCCTCAATCAGCCTTGGCCCCATCTAACAGGCAGGGCAGGGGATGGTGACCTGTAAGGACAGAGCCGCTGCCTCTGCGGGGTGATGGCACGGCGTATCCCCAAAGGAAATTCCAGGGTAGGGCAGAGAGAATTCAACTGCGTTCACCAGGTGGGGGTGTCAGTGGCTGCTGGTGGCTAGAGGCAAGGCTGGGTGGGAGGCAGATGTGGGGAGCCTTGAAAACCAGACTCAAAGCTTGGGACGTTTGTCTGGAGGGCACCAGGAAGCCCCCAGAGATGTCTGAGCAGGAAAGAGAGAGGTCAGCTCAGATCCTCACTGGGGGTGTCAGGACGTGGGGCTGGAGTCACTGGTTCCTTCAAGTACTTGCTGAGCACTTGTTCTGTGCCAGGCCCCAGGGCAACAGAGGTGAGCCAGACAGACAAGGTGCCCGCCCTTATGTTGGCTGGGGCAGCAGACATGACCACCACACACACCACCACAGGGTAAGGGCTGTGATGGCACCTAGACTGGGCAAGGCAGGAACCTGGTCCCTCCAAAGAGGAATCCACCTGCAAGGTGGGGACAGGAGGGGGACTGTTTCCAGCAGAGGCCCAGAGGTGAGAGGAAGAAGGGTCTTTATAAGTAAAAGTGGCAAAAGCCATGCCACGGGGTGACAGCTTCTCAACTGTACCTCAAGGGCAATGGGGACCTTGGAGAGGGATGGGGGAGGGAGGGAGGGAATGTAGGAACAGACGCTCGTGGGGTGGACCTGGCTGAGTCCCTGGGTTCTCCGAAGGCTGTCATGGAGGCAGGGGGACTCCCTTCCTCCTTGCCAACGGGCAGAACCTGAGCAGATGGGCAGCCATTCCCTGGCAGATTTCAGTTCCAGTCAAGGAAGAACATTCCAGTGAACAGAGCCCCTGGGCTGGGCGGCCACACGGGTTGGTGCGAGCAAGACTCAGGGCTGGCAGACCTGAATTCCAGGCCCAGGGCCCCCAGCTACTGTCAGACGAACTCAGGCAGGTCCCTCAACCTGAGCCTCCACGGAAAAGCCCCTGTGTAAGAGCCACCGGGGACCCTCGGAGAGAACCCCCATGATGTGGGCACAACACTGAGCCGCCCCTTACCCCGGAGCAGAGCATCAGAGGGGCATCTAACAGGGCAGGAGGGAAAGGGGCCATGCTTGGGGGTGTTGAGGGGGGCACCCCTCACTGATGCAACCAATAACAGCACACTTGGGTATCATGAGCCCCATTCTCCAGATGGGGAAACTTAGACCAGGGCTCCCATGGCAGAGTCAGGGCTGACACCAGACAGCACTAAGGCTGGTGAAGGCTGCAGTCTGCGGTCTCTGGGACAAAGCCAAAGGTCTTGGGAGGTGGGGGATGACAGAGAGTGGGTGGCCTTCATTCTCAACCCTGGCCACGGACAGCTGAGGAGGGGGCCTGAGGGAGACGACACAGGCAGCCTGGGCCGGGTGAGAGGCTCGTGACAGATCTCCGAGCTCAGAGCTCCCACCCACCCACCAGCCTCCGAGCCGTGAGGGGAGGCCACTGACCGCGCCCCTTTCACAGATTAAGAAACCAAGGCCAGGAGAGGAAGCTTTGCCAAGGTCACCAGCCAGTGAGTGGCAGAGATGGGGCCGGCCCTCTGCTTCCAAGTCCTCGACTGGTGGGATTCTTGGATGTCTCGTATGGTGGGTGAGGGCAGAGGCGGAAAGGAAAAAGGAAGGAAGGAAACTGGCCTGGCCATGGCCTTGCCCCAGCAGAGCTTATCCAGGACCCCCGACACACTTCACTCACAGGTCACACAGTGCCCTCCACTTCGTGGCTCTGGAACGATCTCTTTCCCTGAACCCGTGCCCCACCTGCCTGGGTGCAACTTCAGGCTGGGGCCCCACCTGGCTCGAGGTCCCCAGCCCTGGCACACAGTTGGGGTTTAACAGATGGGGGGGGCAGATTACTCACGGGAACTACCACTGCAGCCATCTATCAGGTGCCCCCTTGTGCCAGGTTCTGTAACGCATGCTCTCGTTTAATCCTCACCACTCCCACCCTGTAAACTGGGGGTTAGTCATGCTATTGTGCATAGGAGGAAACTGGGGCTGAGCAGTCCAGCCCCTTGCCCTAGATCAGACAGAAACAGCTAATCCTAGCCAACACTCAGAGCGGTTGCTCAGTGCAGAGCAGGGATCCCAGCACTTCGAAGTATTTGCTCCTTTAACCTGTACAACACCCCGCAGGCAGTCATTACCACGCCCCCATTTCCCAGATGAGGATATGAATGCGCAGAGAATCTAAGTAACTTCCTGATAAGCACAAAAACTGGGAACCAATTTCAGGTTGTCTGGCCCCACGTTTAACCACCTTTTCAAGGTGCTGGGCAAACCAGGTGAGAAAGAAAGTCATACTCCCACCCTTGCTGGTCCCTGCAGCTGCGCCCTTTCCACACATTCACTGAGAGACCCTGGAGGACAGGAGATGGGTCTGTGGATGGCAGAGGTGTGCACAGCTTGCAGATGGCTCAGGCCAAAGGGAGGAGGAAGAAGAGAGGAGAGAGGAGGAGAGGCAGAGGACTGGGGAGGAGGAAGGGGGAGGAGGGGCTGTGGGAAAGGAAAGGGGTGGGGGAGGAAGGCAGGGGAAGGGAGGGAGCCTGGAGTAAGAGAAGGGGAGGGAGGGGGAGAGGGAGGGGAAGAAAGTGAGGAGGGGGCCACTCTCCCAGGTGCCTGGCAGACCACATTCCAGTCCAGCTGGGGCCAAGGCTGCAGCCCTTCTGTGCCAGGGAAGATCTGCCCCGCCTCTGCTGCGAGAACATCAAAGCTGGTCCCCAGCCAGCCCAAAGGTAGTGTCCTTTGAGGTTTGGCGGTGATGGGGCCATATTTCAGACTGATACGAAGCAGGCTGTGCCCCACCCCCTCCCACTGGGAGATCCCCATCTGGGCTGTCTACTTAATACCCCATTAAGGGAGAAAATATACAGCCAGTTCCCCCCCTTCAGCTGCCCATTCCACGGAAAAGATCAAAGCTGTGCTAGATTCCCTCCTAGAAACTCCATAAATAGAACACAGACTGGGGGAGAGGCAGATAGAGCCCAGTAAGGTGGTGACCATGGGGAGGTGCGGAGGCTGGGCTGGGTGCAGGAGGGACCAGGCTCCTGGATGGGTGCCGGGGGCTGGGCAGGATGGGGAGAGCCCTGGGCCTGGAGGGGAGGCACACAGCTCAGCCTCACACCCCCTGCCCTGGCCTGCTCCGCAAGCCCTCCCAACTCACCAGGAGGACTAGGCACCATCCCCTGGGCTCCCCAAGCCTGTTGCACTGTGTCCATGCCCTGTCACTTGGAGAACTTCCAGGTCCTGGGAGATGTGCATGGCGGGGATCAATCTGTGTCTATTCTGTCAGACAGGCACTCTGCTGAACACTTAAGTCTCACAGCAACCCTGTGAAGTGGGCAGAATCATCTCATCTTCTAGCTGGGGAAACTGAGGCACGGAGGAGTTGAGAGAATTGCCCAGGGCAGGGAGGAGCTGCGGGGTCTAGCTGCCCAATGTCCACTCCTCTGTACTGAGGTGCTTGACTGCCATCAGGGCATGCCCCTGCTGCGTGGGTGGTGTTGGTGGGAGGTGAACCCGGTGTCAGTCTCCCCAGGGGGAGAGGAGAGCCAGGGGTGGGCACTGGACCCTCTTCTAGGCTGAGGACTGGAGTCCCCGGAGCTCTAGCCGAGCCCAGCCCCAGGTTCTGTCAGCGGCCCATGCTCTGGGGTCTGTCTGTCTCCATGGCCTGGGCTCTTTCCAAAGAGGAAACAGGTCCAGAGAGGCTCAGACACCTCGGCACACAGCAGAACCGCTCCCTCATCGCCCACAGAGGAGACAAATACCAAATACCCACTGGAACCCCCCATGCAGTCCCCAGCACTGTAAACACAACCCATGTAAATGTCAGACCTGCCTCACCCGTGCTGCCTCCTGGTCCCCAAGGCTGCTGGTGAGAATTAGTTAAGGAGCCAGCCCGACTCCCTAATTCACACTGTGTGGTGATTGACTACTTCCTCTTGGTGAGGACTATCTCCCCCCATCTCCCTGGCCCTCCCTCCTCAGAGAGTGGCACTGTCACCCTGCTGAGGCTGGAATCTGGGGGCTGTCCCACTCCCTCAACCCCTAGCATTCTTCCTGGGCATCCTGGGCCCCCTCCCAAACACTCCCCACATTGGCCACTCCAGGGGTTGCCCTAAACCGCACATCTGGCCAAGTCTCTCCCAGTCCCCAGGGGAGTCTCACCCTGGGTACCTGGTTCACCCTGTAAGTCCACACCGCGACCTCCTGAGCAGCTGCTTAACTGATGGCTGTGGGATGAACGGATGGATGAAGTTTCTGTTCCTTGGAACATGCTGTTCCAGGATCAGGGACCTCTTTCCCACCCGACTCCTATCCATCCTTCCAGACTCTGGCCTCCCCAGGCCACGCATGCTCTGGTCTCCATGCCCCGTAGCCTGGCCGACAGCGAGCCCTGGCTGGGCCTCAGTGCACCCACCGGCCTCCCCGTGGTTGGGAGCTGCCTGAGACACCACAGGCCTGGCCCTCAGAGGCACTCGGTGCTGGGAGGTGGGAAAGGCCCCTCAGGAGTCACGCACTGACAGCCCTGGGGGGCGGCGGCGCCTGCAGGGGCTTGGAGACCTCTGCCCCTTCACGGTGCACGGAAGGCTGACCCTGGCGGATCCCGCCCCCGCCTCCTCTCCCCACCGCGGAGGAGCAGCAGGCGCAGGGCACAGGCAATTTTCCAGACCTAGTGGGGCTCGGCGAGGCAATCTGCACACGGTCTGAACCTCTGGCCTCTGCAAGGGGCACGGCAAACAGTGTGGGCACAGCGGCCGCTCGGCCGGCCCCCACCTCAAGCTGACGCATGGCTGGGCCAGAGACACCGCGCACGCCTGCCAACTCCCCGCCCCAGCAGAACGCCTCCATTTTGCAGGGAGAAATTAATGAAAGGGAGAAGCCTGGGAAATTATGAGTTGCCACCTGCAATTTCTCCTTCCGAGGAGAGTGGCGCGATGGCTGATTAAAGCTGCAGCCGTCCTGCCAGGCTGGGCCAGCAGCTGAGGACCTCATCTGCCTGCAAGGGGGACTGCTAGGGGACCCCTGGGCTCAGGCAGCCCCTCCCAGGGTCCTCTACAGGGGGGAAGCCTCCGGTGGAGAGACACTCCCTTCGCCCTCCATCACCTTCCATCGAGAGGCAGTTAGTGGGCCTCCGCTGTGACCCAGGGAGCCCTGCGGGTTACAGGGCATGAGCCGCACCACATGCCGGCTTCCTCGGAAGCTGGCGGAAGACTCAGGCAAACGGCACTAAGGGAGCTTCACCCATGCCTGGCTGTGCTGGGCGCCTTCACCGAGTGCGTCCTCAGTGCCACTGGGCTGGAGCCATCACAGCCACTTTACTGACCAGGAGTGGAGGCTCAAGAGGGCAACACTTGCCCAAAGCTGAGGCGAGGGAGAGCCAGGAAGGGGCACCAACCCAAGCCATCTGGTGGCAACAGTGAGGTTCTGGCGACAGCACACCCTGGACATGAGGGTGGAACTTTGGTCACCACCCTAAGCCTCTCCTTCCCCAATCAAGCCAAGTGTCCCAATTCCCAGCCTTCCATCTGTGCTCAGGCCTAGGGTCACATACAGCTGGGAAGGGTGACTGTGGAGCCACTGCTCTGAGTCCCACTGCCCCACCTACCCTGCCTGGAGCCGGACCATTCCCTCCTTCCAACAGCCCACTGATCTCCAGCTCCCTCAGATCTTGGCCCTCACCAGGACACAAATTCAGACTAAGGAGTGAATGACTGATACCAGCTTTGTATCTCCTCCTCTAGGGTTGCTGTATTCTAACGCACTAAACTTGACTTCCCAACTGTGAAGATGGCAACTTACAGGAGTGAGGAGCTGAGTGAAGAGCCCCCTAGGATGGCAATCTGGACGTTCTGGCCCCAGCATTGAGCACAACTATCCAAGAGGAAGGCCAGGCCTCCCATGCCAACTCACACCCCTTTGGCTGTGCATCTTAAGGTAAGCACATTGACCTCTCTGAGCTTTGGTCTCTACATAGTCTCTCCTACCCAGCTGTGTGACCCCAGGCAAGTCCCTCAGGCTCTCTGGGCTCCAGCCTGGACAGCTGAGAAGCAGCCTGCCTCTGGAAGGCAAACTCTGAGACACTGCTATCTCCCAGCTCCTCGGCCCTGGCCGTATATTATTATAATGGCCTTGGCCAATAGGGGCGCAGGCTATTAGAATGAGTTAAGACCAGATTAATCTGCTTAAAAAAATATGCCTGGTTTTTACGCTGTGCATTCCCTCCTAACAACTCAGGCTCCTTCCAGGCCATTATCTCGTTTTATCGTTAATTCGATTCCATAAACATGTATTAAGTGTCTATTATGTGTGGAGCCCTGGTCTGGTAGCTGGGGTGGGGAGACGGGGGCGTGGGGGGGCAGCCCCAGCACCCAAGGTGCCTACAGTCATGCAGGGGACCTGCCTGACCCTCAGACCCCACCACTGGGACATGAGGCAAGTGAGCCAGAGCTCAAAGGAGGAAGACGCTCACCAGCCTAGAGGGTCTGGGAGTGCTGCTTGGAGAAGGGGGCCCATGAACACTGGGAATGGAGACAGTAACATGTGACACGCACAGAGAGCCTACTAGGTGCCAGGTACTGCTCTCAGCACTCTATGTACACAGATTCACTTTACCCTCCCAACCACCCAGGGGCAGGCACTAATGTCACCCCCATTTTACAAATGAAGAAACTGAGGCTCAAGGAGGTAATTTACTGAAGGTCCCAAAGCACCCAGGGTAAAGCCATGAAATCCAAGCCCCAAGTCTGGGCTTCACCTCTGTGTAGGGTCCCCAGCACCTAGAAGAGTACCTGGTGGGCACAAGATGTCTGGGAATGAATGAATGAATGAACACCGAGCCTCCCCCACATGCCAGAACAGAGTTGGTCCCTCCGAGTAGGACCTGGAAGGATGGTTGGCTTTTGGTGAGCAGAGATCAGGCAAAGACAGGGGAGGGAGATCCGCCGGGACAGGAGTAGGACCGCAGGGTCAGCCAGCCCTGGGTGCAAATGCTGGCTCTCCTCGCTGGCTGGTGATCACACGCTATTACTTAACCTCTCTGAACCTCAGTTTATATCTCTGCAGAAATGGTGGGATAACACTTGCCTTGCTCAGGATGAAACAGGCTGGGACTGCCCACAGCCAGCCTGGGGTGTGCCTACTGGGTCCACGCAGGCCCCAAGATCAGTGCTTACCGAGGGCAGAGGGGCGCTGGGCACCCAGGGTGGACGCTGGTGCCTGCAGCCTGGTGTGCCCAGCCTGACAGGGCACACAGGCAGGGAGGCCGTGTGAGAAGCACGGATGGCAGGCCACAGAGGCTGACCTGGCTGACCTAGGGGGGGCAGCATCACATGCCCACTCTGCAAATAAGACAGATAACAGAAGAGCCCGGCAATCCCCAGGGGACAGTCACTGGGCTCCTTCTCATGTCCTTCCCCAGGGATTTAGAGACAGCAAATGCTCCCCGGGGCCTTCCCCACAGGCAAGTACCAGCAGCCCCCACATGTCCTGGCCGTCTGGAGGGGACGCTGCCTAAGGGAACAGGGCAGAGACTGGACAAGCAAGAACAAGGGACTACAGAGCCGGAAACTGCCACATGACAGGACCCTCAGTCGGTCACCCAGTCCCCACCAGGCACCCATATCCTGGGCCTCTGCACCCTGGGCTGGCCCCCTACCCAGCCTCCCACCTTCCCCCCAGCAGCCCCAGGCTCCTGGGCCCCCACGCTCGCCCCTCTCACATCCCAGACCACCCCCAACTACACCTCCTGCCACCCCAACCCTGCTCGCCACCCACGCCTTTGCCCGCACAGTTCCCAACGCCGCAGTGCCCTTCCGGCTCTCCCCTGCCCAGCAAACGAGTCTCTCTCGCAGGCTCCGCTCAGACATGTTTCCCTCTGAAACCTCCCTGTGACGTCCCCGCCGCGCAGACTGGGCCGCCACCCGCCGCGTCCCCGCAGCCCTCACAACCCCTCAACCGTGGCAGGGCAGCGAGTGACAGAGAATGCAGCTCTGAGTTCAAGTCCAGCTTCTCATGAACGAGCTGCAAGTTACGTCACCTCTCCAAGCCTTGGCGCCCTCACCTGTAGAATGGGGGTGATGCCAGCACCTCTCAGTCTTGTGCTGAGGATGAAATAAGAAAAACTTCAGGAAACTGCTTGGGAAATTGCTTTCATCATCATCACCCTCAGGATGCCCTGAGGCTGCTGTCTGTACGGCTAACTCCACGCTGGTCCTGATCTCCATCCTCCCAGCCCATCTCCCCAGAGCCCTGCACAGAGCCTGGCCTGGCGCCCCGCAGCTGCCGAATCGGGCGGCAGAACAGCCAACCCTGCCTGGAGCAGCCAGGAAGGCTTCACAGAAAAGGTGGTGTCCATTCAGGCCTGGAGGGATGCGTAGGAGTTCACCAGACGAGGAGGAAACTCCAGGCAAGGGGAGCTGTTTCAGTTGGACCCTACAGGCCGTGAACGCCACACTGAGGAACACGGACTTCATCCCGGGGGGTAGGAAATGGAAAGTTTTTAATTAGGGCAATGATAGTCACGTGATATTCATTCCTCAAACACTTTCTGAAGGCCTACTATGTGCCAGGTGCTGGGATACAGCTGGCAACAAGATCAACAGTTGCTGGGGCCACAGAGCCAATGTTCCAGCAGGAGAACAGTGAGAGACTCACCTCGCACTCACAGGGTCAGCTCTCGGGCGGGTTCGGCAGGGGAGGTAAGCGGTGCTACCAGGCCACCGACATTAACAGAACTCCAGCCTGTGTGTGTGAGCTCAGAGGACGTGGCACTTCAGCCAGGCCTGGGTGACAGGGCACGAAGACAACATTCAGGCGAGGCCCTGAGGAAGGGAGGAGTGTGGCTCGTGGGAGGAAGCAGCAGCCCCCTGCGTGGCTAGAACCCAACACAGGGGCCCTGTGTGACCGTGGAGTGCAGAGGGACAGGCCCATGAGCCCTGGTGAGCAGCTTAGATTTTTATCTCCCAGGCAATGGGTGGCTAGGCCAGGAGCCTGGGACAGGAGGTTGCCAGACCCTGGCCACCGGGCGAATTGCTGGACAGGGAGCCAGCCCCAGCAGGTAGATCCCGACAGGTGGCTCTGCGGAGTAAGCAGAGTGCCGTGGGAGCCCAGCCCCAGCCCGCCCACAGCTGCCCACGCCCGCGTGCCCTCCTCCCCGGCAGAGTGCCGGCTGCCTGTGGACAGAGGGGGAGGCCAGGCCCATCCCTCTTGAGTGTATGTAGCCCAGCTTCTGGCTGAGTCTCCAGTGACAATGGCTTATCAGTATCCAAGAAAACACAGCCTGGAGGGTGGACCAATTAGGACCAGCACAGCTGGCCCAGGGCCGGCCAGGGCAGCAGCCATGGGTCACTCCCCTCAGCGCTCCCCTCGGGAAGATGGACACTTGAGTTGGGAATGGGGGGCACATGCAGCCACCCCCACAGGGCCCGCACACCAGCCCTCCCACCTGCCGCAGCTCTGGGCAGCGGTCCCAGCAGGGCTGGGGACTGGGACGTGTGCTCAGGGAGGCAGCAGGGGCTGCCTGAGTGCTCCCTCTCCTGGACTAAGACCAGGCCTGAGACCTTTCCCGGCCTGTTCTGGGGGGTGGGGGGCACCGCATGGTGTGTTGTAGAGTGGATGCTCTCCATGCCTCAGTTTCTTCATCAGAGAAATGGGGATATTTTGCGTCAGAAGGTGACTTGAGGCTCAACCAGGCTCTAGATGTGATCAACTTTGAAAAGTACCAAAGGCTGTGAGGATCGGGCCCTTTCTGAGCAGCTGTAAACCCAGAGGGACTGCCAGGGTGCCCTGTGGAGGGAACACCAGTGTCACATATCCATGCTGTTGGCAGAAGCAAGGCACAGCCGAAGGGGATGGACAGGAGCCCCACAGATCCCAGCGCTGACCCCATCCCTTCCCAGGTGGGAAGCCTGCTGAGGGCCTCAGTCCCCTCCACTGCAAAATGCGGATAAAAACACTCTCACCCAGGGCTGTGGGGACCGTAAGTGCAATAACAGTGTAATCCCAGGCACCCTGCAGGCACACAGATCTGCCATTTGTGCTCCTGACTCTGTCTTGTTTTCCCTGTGTCTTCCACAAACCCCTGCACCAGAGCCCTGTATACTCAAGACAGCCTTGACCTCCTAGGCACATGGGTTACCCAGAAACCGGGACTCAAAAGGGTCTACTTCCTGGAAGGGGTACTGAGACTCCAGCTGGACAGGGCAATAGTTACCCCTGGGGAGCTGGTGTGGGTGCTGGGCATGGTTCACCACTCCCTGTCCAGGAGTGTTCAGGGCAACTGGGTTCTTGCAACCTTCCCGTGCAGGCTGCCTGGCTCACACTGTCACCATGCTGTGGCCCCTGGAAGAGCCCCCGGCCTCTCTTGGACCTCAGCTTCCCCACGTGGGAGTACAGGTGCTAATGCTCACCTGTGGGCTTGTGATGCAACACACCGAGAGCTTCTTCAGTGCCTGGCACTTAGTAGCCTTGCAGTGAGCAGAAACACCCTGGTGCGCAGCAAGATTCAACCCAATACTGCTGACCCCATAGCACCGACAAGGGGAGGTCACCAAAGGCCTCTGAGCACCCAAGGTGGCCTAGATTCCTCCAACCTAAGCTGGTGTCCTCTCTACAGGTCAGGGGAGGACCCCTGAGCTGCGAGCGGAGCCGGCCTGCTGTGCTCTGTCCTTCTCCCCCTCTAAGACTAGGCCTTCCTTCGCCTCCCTCCCCCATAGCTCACTCCCCCAGGCAAAATCCCACCCCCTCGTGGCTCACACCCAACACCACCTCCTCCAGGGGTCTCCCTGATCATCCGCCAGAATCACCTCACTTCCCCCTGACGCCTCCGGGGCCCTGTTGGGACCCTGGCTCTGCCCCCATGACTTCCCTAAACAGCCTGCACAGAATTCTTCCCATTCCATCAGCACAGGGGGCTCAGCCCCATCTCGGGCCCTTTGCACAGGCTGCTCCCCCGGCCCAGAACGCTCTTTCCCAAGATCTCTCCACGGCTGGCTCCTTCCTGTCCTTCACCTCAGGGCAACGGCAGGGCTCTGTCTGCTGCACCCAGTGCTGCATCCTTCGTGCCCAGACAGTGCCTGCAACCAGGCAGATCCGGGCACAGCAGGGAACCCCATTCTTGAGGGCCCCCAGGCTCCTGCGGGGGCTGTCCTTCCTACAGGGGCCTCGCATGGCCACGCCAGGGCAGGGAGAAGACATCTCCACTAACCCAAGGACCTGGAGATAAACTTGGAGGTGACGTGGTGCGTGTCCAGAACTGGCCGGAATCTGTCTCTTCCGGACATGTGCTCTGGGGCAGACCCCTAATGTAAATCGCTTCTGTCATGAGGACACCCAGGGGCTTGACACGGACCAGCTGCTGCCGCCGAGGGACAGGCTGCCAGCGCGCCGATGGGCTCTCAGCAAAATTGATGGCCGTTGTCAGAAAACGATTTCCCCACGGCCACGTCGCAGGCCCTCAGAGGAGCTCAAATCCCAGGCAGCGACGCCTCCTGCGGCAGGCAGCCAGGCGGGCGGGCAGGCAGCCCACACCTGGCCCAGCTGCTTCCCAGGGCTGGGAGCTGGCAATTACCAGGCAGGAAGAGGAGCCTTCGGGGCCTGCACCCAGGAGGCCAGAGTCAAGGGGCGGAGGGACAGCAGGGAGCCCTGCCTCCCGCAGGCTGGAATGGGGGATCCTGCCCTGTACCCCCAAGGCCAGTGCAGGGCTGGCATAGCACAGGCACCCAGTGAATGCTGGCGGATGAATAAATAATTTTAGAAAGCTTCAGAGGGACTCGAGAGCAGCATCTGGAGAAGGGATTTACCAAACAGACGAGAAGGGCGAGGGGCACGGGATTCTGGGCGCCATCGCCCGCCCATCCACCCCCTACCCGGGGAGGGAGGGGCGGCTGAATGGGGGTGGTAGAACAGGACCCCTTCTCCACCCAGCCTGGGCCAGGACCCACCTCCCCGTCTCCTGGCCCAAAGTCTTCAGCTGACACCACAGTAGGATTTTTTAAACTGGCTGTGCCTCCTTTTAAATGTAAAAGGTGGCAGGAAATTGGATCTGATAACACAAAGCCAGTTTCCACATGATTTTTCACAAACCCCAGGAATCACAGAGTGGCCTGAGGAGACCTGGGGGCAGATGCGAGGCTGTGGGCACCTCCAGAGACTCCTGCAAGACACAGCCCTGCCCAAGAGGGAAGGTTCTGGAGCAGTTCAGTCCATCAGTGATCACCACCCACGGGCACTGGAAAATGGGAGAAGCCGGCTGGGGCCTCAAGGGGTCCACACTGAGCTGGGGGCACAGCGGGGAGCCCTGGCCGGCCCTGCCCGAGAGCCTCGTGGAAGCGGGGCCAAAGGTAAGGATGGGCTCAGACAGGAAAGGCTCCCTGGGGAGAGGCATCACGAAGCCATGACATCCAGGCCAAGTGCAAAGGGCAAGGGAGGAAGGTGAAGGCAGCCCAGGCAGAAGGGATGGGTTGGACAAAGGTAGCAAGAGTAACAGCCACTCGTTCACTTATTCACTCAACAAACACTCACTGACTCCACCTCTGGGCAAGCTTCTGGGCTGGCCATGGGGCCAAACTGAATGAGACTCCCCCACCCTTAAGGGTTGCTCCATAGTGGGTGGCAGAGGCAGGGCCAGGAGCTGGCGGCTACAGGAAGATGTAGGCAATGCGATGAATGAGGGGAGCCTAGGGGCCGGGTGAGGGGCACATAAGTGATGGGGCTGGTCAGGGAGGACTCCCCAGAGGTGTCAACAGAGAGTGGCAGATAAGCCAGAGGCAGCTAGGTGGAAGAGAGAGGAAAGGCATCCAGGCAGAGGGAACAGCATGGTAAAGATATGAAGACAAGAGGCCACATCAAGGGGCTCAGACTTTATCTGAGTACGAGGGAGCCCTGGTAGGTTCTGAGAGGGGAGTGACCCAGCCACGTGTTCAGGCACCATGTCTGAGGTCAGGATGGTCACCAGGAACAGAGGCTACAAAGTGCTATGCAGGCTTCTGGGGTCAGAGGAGCGATGAGGAGATGCCCCCAAATACTGACTCTGAAAACGCAACACCAGAAGGCACGAGTGTGGGGGTCTCTGCTCGGCTCGGTCCCCTGGGCTCCCAGGGCCTTCACTTCACCCGCCTAGCAGGGCACACCACGTCAGTCAAAGACGACAGACTGACTGGCCCATGGGTTGACCAGTCAGAGCCAGGAGGCCGAGAAGAGCTGGGAGGGCGAGGGGGCAGAGGCTCCCTCGCCCTGCCCCGGCCAAACCTTGCCCGCACCACCCCCACTCCCGGGGGCTGCGCTGCTGCTATGCCGCCTGTCTGGCCAACTCTTCCCTCAAGACTCAGCCCCAAACGTCCCCTGCTCCAGGAAGCCTCCCCTGACCCCAGGGCTGGGTAGGGCTCCTGGGAGTTTGCACAGCCCTTGGTGCCCACCTCACCCCAGCACCGACCCCCAGATACGGTCATTATTCAAGTAAGCACCTCCAGCCCTGCAGACGAGCCCCTCGAGGGCAGGGCCACACCTGGCCACCACCGAGTGCCCAGGGCCCTGTCCAACCCTGGCACCAAGCAGGGGCTCCGAAACCGTGTGCCAGGAAGGAACGGGGTCTGTGGAGAGGAAAGGAGAGGTCACCTGAGTCTTCTCATCTCCAACTCGAGGTATCCATCGGGGAGCAAGGCCTGTTGCAGGAACTGCCAGGGGCCAAGTAGACCAAAAGGCTGCAGCCAGGGTGCTGGCTGGCTCCTAGCAGTTCCTGAGGCTGCAGAAAGGTCACTGGCCACACAGGGGCCCCTTCCCTACGCCTCCCAGCCCCACTTCCAGGATACCAGTCGGTCTCATTCTTAGATGACAACAGTGGCGAGGCCTCCAGGACCCTCAGGGCAGCCCAGGTAGAATTACCCTGCTCTCCAAACATAAAGCCACACTTACGCCAGGGCCAGAACACACCCCGAGCCCCCAGCAGGGAATCAGCACCCCTACCCATCTCGCTGTCCCTCTTTCCAGAGTAGACGTGGCAGCAGCCCTTTCTTCCCAGTGGCTCCCCACTGATCCCAGCACCCAGAACAAATGCTCACATTTATTGCACTAAGAGCTTTATGTACAGACACCATAATCTTGTACTATCATTGCCCCCTTTGACAGTTGGGGAAACGGAGGCCAAAAGACAAAGCATCTTTCCTGGTCCTTTGCCCATGGAAGGGGGAACTCTAGGATCCCCACAGGGACCAGAACTAGTTTTCCTGCTGTTAACGCCATCACATGACCACTGTCACCTCCATCTGAGCTGCACCGTGCCTGGCCCTCTGCAGCCCACCTCTTTCTGAGGCAGGGATCTGATCACATCACTCCTCTGCTCAAGTGCCATCAATGGCTCCCACTGCCGCCTGGATCACATTTGAACTCCTTGGTTTCCAGCCCCTCTGAAGCTGCTAGAGCCCGAACTTTCTGATCTCATCTCTATCATTTTACTCCAGCCAAGTGTTCCCCTTCCTCCAAACGCCAGGTGTCCGTTCCCGTCTCTGAGTCCACCTGCTTCTCTCCCTGGAATGCCCTCCCCTGCCCCCTTCGCCGCCAGGTAGACTCTGGCTTGCCTGTAAGGCACTACTCAAAGGTCCCACATCTGCAACAATCTTCCCAGATACTCCGAGTCCCCCAGGGAGCACTGGCTACACTGTCTATCTACCTCCCGCTGCGGGCTGAGCACCACGTGCTTGGCCCTGTCTGACTCACCACCCTCTCCCGCTCTCACTTGGCACACCCTCAACATTTGCTGAAATGAATAAATTATCTCATTTAGCCACAGAGCACACCCAGCTTGACTGTCGGTGGCTCAGCCAAGAGCCCTCGCGTGGAAAGCACCACGATGAAGGTGGCAATATTTCACCTCGGCCAGAAATTTACTGCAAGTTCTTGCATCTCACCACAGAGTGTGTGTGCAGGCGTGCGTGTGTGTGCGTGCATGTGTGTGTGGTGGGGAGGACAGGTGGCGCTGGGTGACTGAAGCTTAGATTTACACACAATGTGTCTGGCCCACCAAGCTCATCCAGGCCCTTCCCAAGTGTCACCTCATTAACCCTCATTGCCCTGTGAGGTACCCCCATTTCACTGAGGTAAAAAGTGAGGCTCGGAGAAGCCAAGTGACCAGCCCAAAGGCAGCACCACAGGTCAGGGCTGTGTCAACCCACAGATGAAGGCTCTGCTTGTCCGTCCCCGCTGGGGGGTGGGGTGGGACAAGGGTATTGGACTCAGTGGCAGAACAGCAGGAGGGCAGGGGGTTCTGAGGGCCTTTCCCACAGCCCAGGAGTGGGGAGGGTGGAGGATGGGAGCCCAGGTGGGCATAGGGCGCTCCCGCCCTCCCAGAGCTGGAGAGAAAAATGGCAGCCAGCCAGCAGGGCCCAATTAGGTAGCTGGCTTCAAAGGCACCCGTGAGCCAAGAGAGCCAGATCCCACTCCAGCCCGGGCAGGGAACCACCGGGCTCCTTGCCATGCATGCCCGTCCATCCCCTGGCAGCCCTGCTGGCGACACTCCCAGAGCCCCCTGCAGTAGGCAGGCCCAGGCGGCCCGGGCCCCTCGCTGGAGGCCCCGACAAGCCGCAGCACATGGGCGTGTGCCAAGGGCGGCCTGGGCCCTGACCCCACCAGCACCCCCGGCCCGCTTACCTGCCAGAGGCCCTGGCCATGGCCACAGACCCTGCTGGGGCATCCCAGGCCCCACCCTGCTCACCAGGTCTGATTTGCATATGCTAATTAGCCGCACATCCCTTGCTCCCCTTGGAGCCAGCTTGTTTGGGGAACGGCTGGATCTGGCTATACCTGTACCGTGCTGATGTCACGCCGAGCTATTTCCAGCCCAGTTGCCATGGAAACCACAAGGCCTCAGCTCCAGTTAGGAGTTCAATATATAATTTACTTACTCCCCCATCCCCCCAGCCCCACCCCAAAGAGACTGGGGCGTACGGGGAACAATCGGCTAAAATATACAATAACACCCTCCACTTCCCTCGGTGGCCTGTGAGAAGAGAGGGGAGGAGGAGGAGGGAGGAGTGCGGCGCAGTGGAACAGTAAATCCATTTTGGAAGAAGGGGGGATGGCAGGGAGGAGAGAAGAGCTTTCCTCATTAAGAGGAAGAACAGAGATTGGCACTTGGGGATGAATCCAGGGAGCAGGCTCAGGCCCGGCAGGGGCCCTGTGTCTGGTGACCCCAGCACTGTCTGGCCAAGCCTCCAGCAGGACCATGGCATAACTCCGGACCAAGCCACCAGGCCACAGGTGACCAGCCTCACTCTGTGAAACCCCAGGGCTTGTGAGGGCACTGCTATCTCAGCTGGTACTGCTCCTGGCACCTCCAGACACAGGGATGCCATCAGGACCTGCTGCTCATAAGCTATCCCAACAGAGGGGACACTGGCCACCTCCACACCTGGGCATGTGGTGCCCCAAAGGGCTGTGTGGCAGCAGCTGAGGCCTGGGACCATGAGATCATCCAGTGGTGGCACTTGCCCACTGAGGCTCAGGCCCTTGGCACTCCCTTGATCTGAGTTCTGTCCAGCTCTGTCCCACAAGCACCCACTGACACCTGCTCTGTGCAACGCCTTGCGAGGAGCGCTGGGAGTCTGGGGCAGGGGCTCAGACACAGCCCACATGCAGGGCCCCCCCGGCTGGCTGTGGGAGGGCAGATCACAGTGTCCAGCAAGGTCCACTCCAACAGTGAGATGAGCACAGGGCTACGTGGACACCAAGAAGGTGTGTGACCATCAGAGGCAAAGTCAGGGAAGGCTTCCTGAAGGAGGTGCTGGCCTGAAATAAGGCTTAAAGACTTAAAGGTGAAGACTTGGCTGGGGCTGGGGGAGGGCATTCCAGGCAGCAAGCACAGCAGGGATGTGCTCCTCCAGGCAGGGGGTCCTGAGGGCCAGGTCACCTCCCTGCTGGTGCTCTAAACTCCCCAAGTGCTTCAAGCTACCCCAGCCCCACTCTGTGGGGGCCCTCACTGTGCATGTGGGGGGAGGCAGAAGACCTAATCCCAGGCTTCTCTCTCCCCCAAGCTGCACAGCCCCCTGGGCCTGGCCACATGAGGCCCCAACGGGCTCCGGGCAAGCCATTTCCCTTTCTGACCTTCAGTTCCTGCCCCGTAAAATGCCGACAATATTTGAGCCCAGAGAATCAAATGAGAAAGCAAGTGGTCCAAGAGCAGGGTTCTAAACTTCCACCAGTGCTAGAACCTCACAACCATCACCCCTAACTCTCAGGAGTATCGGGATCCCGCCTTTCTGGATGAAGAAACTGAGGCACTAAGTGAACAACTTAAAAAAAATGTCAGGGCTGAGCTCCGAGCCCTTCCCACACCCCGCAGAGGCCTGGCTGAACTCTACGGAGCGCAGGCAGGGAGCCAGCTGAGAAGTCCCGGTTTTCCGACCCGGAGCAGGGCTGTGGCAGCTGAGTTACTGCATCCCCTGGCCGGGCCTCTCCCAGCAAGTCTCTTTCCCACTCCCATCTAGCCCCTGGGCTCCCGCAGCCCTGACTCTCCCAGGAGTTCCTCTCCCCTTTGCCCCAACCCACAGGGGCCCCTGGGTCCTGCCCTACACCCAAGGTTCTGCCCTCCCCTGCTTCCCACCCTGCCCCCACTCCCCCACTGCCACCTTGATTCAGGAACAGCTGAGCTCCCACTTCCTCATCACAGTGCTCAAGATCAGCCCAACTTCTCCACCCTCCCCTCTTCTATTCTCACCCCTGCTCACTCTGCCCCAGCCACACCGGCCTCCCAGCTACGCCCCAGGCTCACCAACCTTGTTCCGGCCTCTGGGCATTTGCACATTCTGTTCCACCTGCTTAATATGCCTTTTCCCCAGAGAGTCACAGAATAAAGCAGTGAAAATACAGATGGTGAAGTCAGACAGTCTGGGTTTGATGCCAACTTTGCCACTTAGCAGCTGTTAATTGTGGGCACCATCTATGAAATGGGCAGAGTGACCCTCATGGCCTTGTCATGTAGCTAACTGAGTTAATAGGCAGAGGAAGGCCTGGTGTTCAGCCAGTCACAAACTGGCAACCGTTACCATGACCACCTCGGAACCAGCCCCTTCCCTCCTTCAGGTCTCTGTCCCAGTGTGCCCTTCCTCTACCTCAACCCTCACTGCCAGCCCTATACTGGCTTCACTTGCCTCTCGAGGCCGTCCCAGCCCCCAGCCTGCGCTATGTGCTTATTTGCCCATGAGGTTAACGTCCATCTCCCCTGGTACATCATCTCCAGGACAGAGTACTCAGCTGCACTCCTGCTGTGTGTCCAGGCTGGGTATACAGTAGGTACGTGGGGACTGAGAGGGCATGGATGCATTTGGCGCATAAACAACAGACATGTGACCCACAGGCCTTTCTGGAGTTCCAGAACCACCCCAAGCTGGGATCTTCAGTTCATCAGCCACTTGGCAGCATCCACAACCTTGCAGGGGGCGGGAGGGGGGAGAAAGGAGAACTCAGGTACTGTGAACACCTGGCTGTAGGAAATGCCTCTCAGTGTGCCTGCCTGGGGTGGGGGCCCCTGGCTCGGCCCCCAGGGCCGGGTGCACTCACAGCTGTGTTTGTCCACAGGCACGGCCGTTCCCACTCCCCCACCGCCCCAGTAATGTACACACAGCCTCCCAGGAAACTGCAAAAAATGAGTTAATATAACATTATGGCTGAGAATTTAAATACACAGGAGTCAGGCAATGCAGACTTACAGTTCCCCAAGCAACTGTAAAAACTACACAAGCAATTCAGGAGCAAGGGCTGGGAATGGATTTAAGGCCTTCTCAGTTGGAGGCAGACCTGGGGGCTGCAGCACCCTGACCTCCCAGCAATGGAGAGAGTCCTCAGATGGATGGTCCTTCAGGACACGAGGGACACAGGCGCCAGGGACATGCGACTCAGGCCATGTGGCTCACTGGACACAGCCCCTCTGGGGACACGAGGGAAGCCCCAGCAGGGACCGGAAGGGAGGACCCCGCCCACAGCCTTGGGAGCCAGGCCCCCACTCCACCCACACCCTGCCCGCTGGGTTCCTATGCCCAGCTCACTCTGTCCACTCTTCCGCAGAGGCGAGACCCATGGGGCAGCTCTCCAGGGCTCCTGTCCCCTCTCCAACAAAATGGATTCCTTCCTATAATTATCATTATATTATAATTCCCTTGCTGGGTTTCCATCCCAACACCATACTCCCGAGCCCTGCAACCTTGGGCAAGCTGCTGGTTCACTCTGTGCCTTAGCTTCCTCAGGTAAAACAGGGAGACTAACACCTACCTCACAGGCCTGGGACAATCAGGGGAATAAAATATGTAAAATATCTGGAACTATGTCTAGTACATAGTAAGTGCTCAGTAAAAACGAGCAACGAAACCAGGTGCTGTGGCTCACGCCTGTTATCCCAGCATTTCGGAGGCCAAGGCAGGAGGATCACTTGAGGCCAGGAGTTGGAGGGTGCAGTGAGCTATGATTGTGCCACTGCACTCCAGCCTGGGCAACAGAACTTGACCCTATCTCTTAAAAAAAAAAGCAGTTGTTGTTGTTATTAATGTTGCCATTGTTGTTGTTTTCCTTTTTTACCCACAAAGAATCTCAGGAAACACAAAACAGACAGTGGCACTTAAGTGAGAGAAATGGAATAAAGAATTCGCTCGTTCATTCACTTAGCAAAGATTTACTGAGGGCTGGCTATGTCAGGCCCCATTCTGGGCCTGGAGGGGCAGCTGTGGACACTCAGAAGATGTATAAGAGAGGCTGCGTGAGGTGGCTCACGCCCATAATCCTAGCACTTTGGGAGGCCGAGGAGGGAGGATCGCTTGAGGCCAGGAATTCGAGACCAGCCTGAGCAAGAGCCAGACCACGCCTCTACTAAAAATAGAAAAATTAGCCAGCGGGCTTCGTGGCTTGCCCCTGTAGTCCCAGACACTTGGGAGGCTGAGGCAGGAGGATCACTTGAGCCCAGGAGTTTGAGGTTGCAGTGAGCTGTTATGACACCACTGAACTCTAGCCAGGGAGACAGAGTGAGACCCTGTCTTAAAAAATAAATAAATAAACAGAAGAAGAAGATACAAGAGGACCCTGGGAGAGTGAGTTCCAGCACATATCCCAAGGTCCTTTTAGAGGCTGGCTGCAAATCTGGCACAGGGCTTCCCAGCAGCCACCAGAGAGGGAGTGAGAAGAGAGTCAGCTGGAGGATGTCAGAGCAACACACGAGCCTCTTCCTTGATCATGAGATCAAACGTCAGCAGTGAGGGTCCAGGCTCTCCCTGGGGAGGGACTTTCATGAGGGAGGCGGGGCCTGAACCGGGCTGAGAAAGGCTGGGAAGAGGTAGATGAGCACCCGTTAAGCATGGAGTGTGTGGCCCATGTTGAGTGAACAAGTGAGTGAGTGAATGAGTGAGGTGTGTTCCGTGCCCCCCAGCAGTGGCACACTCGCCACCCCAGGCCCAGGTGTGGGTCACTCACCTGGCTCAGTTTTGGGCCTCTTGTTCAGAAGCCAAGGCCCCCACTGAACAGCCCACTCCAGGACCTGAGTTTGGAAAGGTCTGAGCCCCGTGGAAGGCTGGCCGGGATGGCAGGGTGGCAGCGACAGCCAGCAGCAGACAGGGCCAGTGTGTGGGGGAGCCACTCAGGCAAGAGCAGCTAGGTCTGAGGACGCTGCAGCTGGCACGGGGAGGCCCTCAGGGGTCACTCGATGCAGACTATCAGCAACAAAGGGAGGGGCCGTGCTCAGGTGAGGGGACAGAATGACAGTGGGGGGGGGCGCGTCTGAGGACCTGACAGCTGAGCTGAGCCACCTGGGGATGCTGCAAAGGAATGAACGGCGACAGGGAGGAGAGGAGGCCGCGGCTGGGAAGGCAACCAGCACAGCCCTCAGGCTCTGGTTGGCTCGGGCCAGAGCAGAAGTGCAGAGAAGCCAAGAGCAGAGGCCGCCAGCCCTGCGCCTCAGTTTCCTCATCTGTAAAATGGGATGACACTATACCTACTTCTCGAGGCGGCTGTGAGGATTAAATGAGTCAATGTGGGCCCAGAGCAGGTGCCAGGGGCGCGTCTGTGGTTATTACTGCTATCAGAAGGGGAAGGGCTCTGGGAAATGAGGATGTGGGAGGGCGGAGGGGCAAATAAACCAGCTCCGGTAACAAGTGAACACTAATTAGCTTCACCAGGCCTGATAAGAGCTGAGAGAAATGGAAACCAGGAGACAAACAGAAGTAGTGGTATCGGAAAATAATCTCCACAATTTGAGAAAATAACCTCCGCCATTTGCTCTGAGTCGTGCAGTTTGCTAACCTCCTGTTATAGCCACAGACTCTCAGGATCTCCCAGCAACCTGGAGAGTATCGTCATCCCCACCTGACAGGTGAGGACACCAAGGCCCCAGGGGAGAAATGGCCCAAGGTCTGCGGACAACGTGAGACCAGAAGAATCCCAGGCTCAGATGCCAAATGCAGGACTCGGACAGCCACACCTAGTACCGGGTTCTCTCCTCATCCCCAGCCTGGTCCCAGAGGGCACAGACCGGGATGCTCCCTCGCTGTCCTCGTGCCTCGCTGGGGAAACGACCGCTGAACGAACGGACCGACGGCGGGTGGATGTCGAGCAAACCCGAGTCACCACTCTCACGCTGGTGGCCCCAGCTGCAGACGCCTCTTCGCGCTCAGCCCTCTCAGTGGGCCCTCCCTACCCAGAGCCCTGCTCCTGGGGGCCCCTCCACGCTGGCCTGCTGGGCACAGCCGTCCTCCATGGTGCTGGAGACAGCAGCCACCTCTGGGCTCCCCTGGCTGTTCCGGGCACGCCAGGCAAGGGCGTGTTCCTCCCCGGGGAGTCCAGGCTGGCTCTGAGAGCCAAACCTCCAGGAGAAGTGCCCCTAATCCTCAGCCTCTTCTCCCCGCAACAGGCGGGGCCCCTGGGGCCAGACCCACCTGACTGTGGCGGCAACACCACCCTTTCCTGCCCGGCAAACCCCAATTTCCTCCCTGAGGGCACCACCGCGGCAGGCTGGCACCAGCCCCGGCCACACGCTCGGCAGCGGGTTACACCAGCGTGGGCTGAGGGAGGCCTGAGATCTCATCCAGTTCTGCCTGCGCTTGTGCAGCACCCTCGGGCCTGGGCGCCACGCCAGGAGGCCCAGGCAGACAGGACGCAAAGGAGAGCCGCGTCCTTTCACTCAAGAGCTCACAGGCCAGACCAGGGTCAAAGCTGGGCTGAACCTGAGGATGGGGCCCTGAGGCTAAAAGGACAGAGAATGCCCTGCCGGAGCAGAGAAAGGAGGGGCACTCCAGGCAGAAAGCCCGGCAGGGGCAAGGCCGGGTCTGAGTGCTGAGCACCGGAGCCCGTGGGGTGTGGGCACCGCGCTTGCGAGTCCTGATCCTGCCACCTACTCGCTCTGGAGCCGCTGCGCCTCCCCGGGGCTCAGTCTCAGTGGCAAGTGGGAATCAGAGGCCCCACCTCGCAGGGCTGACGGTCAGAGGCACAGCAGGGCCAGGTGCCACTGTCACCGCTGTCCTCGGGGCAAATAAGCCACAGGCTTCTCTCTGACATTCGGCATCTGTCTTGTTCTGGTTCTTGATGTCACAGGACACCTGCCCTGTGCGCCACTCAGACCCCCTTTCAAAACCAAGACGCAGGTTTCCCCCACTGCCAGGGGTGTCAGCTGCCGAGGGCCCACAGCTGTGTCCCTCAGGGGAAGGGACCACAGGTATCCCCCCAACACAGTGCCAGGGACAGCTGCACCGGTGACCAGTCAACGCAGGGTAGGATGGCTGAGGCCCCAGCCTTGGTCTGGAACAGCTCTGCAGAGCCACCCCGGCTCCCAAGTGCCCACGGGCTCACCCCAGGCCTCCATTCTGACTGCACTGCAGTCTGACCGCGCCCTCTGCCCCTGCAGGTGTGGCTCCTAAGAGCACTTCCTGATAAACCTCGCAGGACACCCTGGAGTCTGTTTCTGGTGACGCCAACCTGTGACAATGCCCCTCCCCCACATCGTGGCTCCGGCGGGAGGGCCCTGCAGTAAATTCCCAGCAGACCCAAGATATAGCACCATCACCGCACGGTACCGTGCCAGCAGCACCTCGGACTGACCTTGCAGTGTGCATCAAACACCTGCTCGTCAACCAGGGCAGGTTCTGGGCGAAGATGGGGCAATGCCACCGAGAGGACTGGACTCAGAGCCTCCCGGAGGAGGGCAGCGGCCCCAGCCCCGTCCTTCCTTGCCAGCCGCCCAAGGCAGCACCTCACCCCTCTGGGCCCCGGTTCCCACAGCTGTAAAACCGTCACTGTGGTCTGAGCCGAGCTTCTGAGCGGCCAAGAGCCACCACGAGCCACCACGTCCATTCTCTCGGGGGCTTCGCCAGAGAAGCGTCAACCTTGCTCAGCTCTGCAGAAGAGCCCAGAGAAGATGGCAATCTGCCCAATGTCACATAGCTAGGTGACTCCAGAGCTGGGGCTCTGGGCACGACCACTGTGGCCACTCGGTCCTTCAGTCCATCTTTTACCAAGTGTCTTTTCCAGCGAGGAAAGTGCAGACCCGTCCCGCAGCCTGGCACGACTCCCCGCGACCCTGGATAGGGAGGGAAAAGGGATGAGCACGTAGTAGCGACCCCCACGCGCCAGGCAGCTCCCCCAGAGACACCTGTGTGAGGAGAGCAGCTCTACCCCAACTGGGGGGGCTCTGATTCTGAGGGTGGCGCCCGTGCTGGGGCCGCAGGGAAGGCCTGGGCGCAGGATCTGAGCGCGCTACTGGACGCACCCTCCTGACAGCACCCCAGGTGGGGAGACGCCTTGTGCTGGAGGAACGGGAGGGGCGGGGGCACCTGCCACGGCTCTCAAAACACCCTGCCTGAGGGAAGGCGCCTCTGACCTTTGCCATGACCTCACCTTCCCCCAACTTGCCAAGGGGACAGACACCAAAGGTACAGGGCACAGGCCCAACCTGCAGCTGGGCCCAGAGGGCGAGTGGGAGCCCCAGGAAATGGGGTGGGGACAGGGCGCACTTGCTTCCCGCGTGGGACCTCCAGGCCAGGGGCACCCACACACATTCGAGTCCTCAAGTCCCGGCTTTGGTCAGGGGGACAATGAGCCCCTTTTACTCGTGGGAAAACAGAAGCTCAGAGACGGCGCCTTCCTTGCCCAAGACAGCACACAGAGGGAGAAGGGGAGCTGCGCTATGAACCCTGAGATTTCCAGGCCTGGGTTCTGAAGACACTGCAGATTCACAGAATCCACAAGTCCATGTCTGACACCTGATCGGACCACTCCCCAGAGGCCCCAGCGCTCAGCGCCACATCCCTGCCCTCAGCTCTTTTCGCACTAACTGCGCGCATGCCACTTCCTATTTCCTCAAAAGCACGGCACTCTCTACCACGGGGCCTTTGCAGAGGCCGTCGCTCAGCCACATGCTGTTCCTGGTCTCCATGCATTTAATTCCTACCCACCTTCCTATCAGAGCTCTGGGCCCCTCCTCCAGGAAGCCTCCCTGACACCACCAGTTCCCCCCAGTCTGCGCAGCCCTCGTCTTGGCTGCAGCATTACTTTTGCCTCTGTGAGCATCTGACCTGCTGTTACCGTGGCTGGGTCAGGCCGTCTGCTCTCCCCTGAACTAACCCATCTTCTCCACCCACACATAGACCACGGAGGGGCCGTGGGCTGCTCCCTATGCAGGAGAGCCACGCCTCTTGAGCTGTTCTGCCGGGAGGTTCACTCCAGACAGACTGGACACAGCCTCTGCAGGGCCCAGCTCTCCAGAACAAATGACCAGCCCCGGCCTCCCCGAGGGGCAGCTTGGCGAGCTCCCCAAGGCAAAGATGACAAGCTGGTGCCTTCAGGATCCAGTCGCTTGACGGCCCCGAGGTCTCAGCCCACTGAGGGTGTGCAGAGGCAGCTCCGCCCTGAGATTGCAGCCGTGCCCAGTCCCAGAGGGCTCGGGCCTGTTCTCACGCACACTCCCGCCTACAACCCACCTTGAACGCAGTCTGCTCACCTGTCCAGCCCCCCGTCTGACCCCGTCTTTCGGTTACAAGTCGAGTCTCTAGCGTCAGACCGCCCAGGATCAAATTCCAGCCCCGCCACTCCCCAACTGTGTGGCCATGGGCAAGTCACTTAAGCAGTGTCTCAGTTTCCTCATCCGTAAAATGGGAGACGGACCACGCTACCTCAGAGGGTGGAGTCAAGGGGGTGACATACGTGACATGCTTAGCCCAGCCGCAACACAGGGCTAGGGCCTGACACACCTTCAGGAGCATCACTGTTCACTCTTTCACCAAATGCCCGTGCTGAGGCCTGCCCCAGGCCCTGGAGGAAGCCCCTGACTCAGGCCTCAGCCAGAGACAGGAATTCTGGGTAGGACAAAGGGCACAGGTCGGGGCAGGAGCAAACCAGAGGCATCCTAGTGCTCTCTCGCGTGCCCTGGCCAAGGCTGGTCCCGCCCTACGCCTCCCCGCCTACTATCTGGGACTCCCGTATGATCTGACCCAGACCGGGGCCTGCTGGGGCCCACTCTGCCCACACCTGCCTCCCACCACCCTTACTCACTCTGCACGCCCAGTTTGGCAGTTTCACCTTCCCAACTCTCTCTGAGCCAGGGCAGGGACTGGGGTCTCTCAGAGTCCCCAGGAGGCAGGGGGATCTGATAAGCCAGTTCTCTTCCAGAGCCACAGCGAGGCTGCAGCAGTCACACAGAGCAGCAGTAGATAAGGAGGGAGCGGCGCGGTGGGAATTCCTCCTTTCCCGCAGGGACCGTAAACCTATCCCTCCGCCCCAGCGCTCGGCTGCGGAGGGCTGCTCCTGTCTGCCCAGCCGTGTAGGCGAGCGCTGCTGAGTCTGGCACTAGCCTCTGGGACAAGGGCGCAGGGCAGAGGGCCGTGTAGGACACAGGGTCCCATGCTCCCCTCTCCAGGAGGAAGAGGCCACATCACTCAGGAGCAAAGTAAGGAGGTCATGCAGGCTACATGAGGAGGGGGGTCAAGGCTGGAGGCCGCAAACGCCAGGCCAGAGCAGGGGCTCTGTGCTGGGGTAACAGGGAGCCCCGGGCAGCAGAGGGTGGAAGGAGCAAAGAGACAAAAGGGGGGGTGGGAACCAGATGGCCGTAGCAGACACAGGCTGGAATGCCAGCCAGGAGGCCACTACGGGACGCGGGAGGGTTGAGACGGTGGGCCAGCCACGGACGGTGGCATAGACGACCAGGAAGCAGCTCGGCATTGGCCATCGGGGAGGCCAGAGGCTCCTGGGTGTGGGCCAGTGCCTACCACCCACCCCGTGAGTCCCCTTCCTCTCCCTGCCCGCCCGACCCCCAAGCAAAGCCAGGCAGAAGAGTGTGGCCCCAAACTGGCTGTGAGCACAGTGGGCAGTGGAGGGAGTAGACTCGGGGGCACCAAGTTCAAACACAGGTCCTGGCCCAGAGTGGCCAGAGACCCACTCAGCCATCCAGTGGAGGCCCCACACTGGGCTTCAGCCCTAGAAGAGGCCACAGGTCCGCCCCACCTCATCTGAGCGCCCCTGCAGATTCACTCCAGGCTGAGCAGACAGCCCCTGGTCCCAGGGCCTCAGTTTCCTCACCCTCAGCATAGAACAATGACTCTTCCTCCCAGGGCTGTCAGAAAAGGTAGACGGGAGAACACACTGAACTTGCCAGCACAGGCTGTGACACAAGCCCCTTCCCTGGGAAGCACGGACACCTCCAGTGTGTCCAGACACCTAACATCCCTCCACAACTCCACCTCAGGGCCTTTGTCCATGCTGTTCCTCCTGCCTGGAACCCTCTTCCCTGTGTTCCTCTCCCCACCAGCTGTTCTGGTCTCAGGTGCTACGTCCTCCAGGAGGCCCTCCCTAGCCCCACCAGCGTCAAGGCCTCATGAGTCTCCCTCATCAGACTGCAAGCTCCACGAAGGCAGGGCAGTGACAGGCTTGCCCACTGCTGTGTGCTCTTACTAAATACTTACTGAATAACGGATAAGTGAATGAACGAGACATGCCAACTCTCTAGACCACAGTGACAACACAGGGCCATTGGGGGCAAAGGAACCTGCCTTGAAGGCTGTGGGTGCCTGTGGAGGCCCCTGGACCCAGCCTATAGGGTCTGGGAGGCATTCCCGGAGGAGGTGACATCTCAGCCTGAAATCAGAAACTTAAAGCTGTAACGTCCCCAATACCCACTTTACAGATGAGAAAACTGAGGTCTAGGATCACGGGGTGCCCCATGAGTGTCCTGAGAAGCTTCCCTGCTTCACTAGTTCAAGGTTCTGCCAAGCCCCCCAGCTCCAGGTGGTCCATCCCACTCCCCTGGGGCTGCCCCACAGCCTACCTGGGGCCACCGCCTCCTGCCCTGGTCATCCTGGCAGCAGGGCTGTTCAGGGCTGGGGCAGCCCTAGGCACTGGGCATGCGGTTGCACGGCTGAGCCGGGCAGCTGGCAGCAGCGCAGCTACGAACCAGCTGTTTGGATGACAAACTGCGTTCAAGCTTCATTAGGGTAATCACGGGCTCCCCTCCCGGCAGTGCCGCGGAGCGCGACTGTCAACCTGAACTAATCAAACCCAGCCCCAGGACACCCGCCCGCCAGGCTGACAAGCCGCTCAGCCGCTGAGCCACCTCGAGCTACACAGCTCCCAGCCAAGGCCCGGGCTGGCTGGGCCCTGGAAACAACGGGCCCCACAGAGACCTACTGTGCGCTCCCTGAGATCTTGTGAACCTCAGCGGGCCTCCCGGGGAGAAGGATCCCAACAGTCATTCCTGTTTTTACAAATGGAGAAACCGAGCTCACAAGGGGAAAGTGATCCAGCCAAAGCCACAGAGCCGTGTGGGCTTAAGCCAGCCCTGAAGCTGGGTCTACCAGGACCCCCATCACCCCCGCCCCGTTCCCAGTGCCTCCTCCACCCAGGGAGCCCCTTTTTCTGCCTTCAAGGCCCAGGAGGCTGAGCTTGGAGCTCTGAGGCTGGGGTCAGAAGAGGTATTGGAGACAGTGGAATGTAGTAGAAAGAGTATGGGCTTCAGATGCAAGAGGGACCTTCATTCATTCATCCATCTACTCATGCACTCAACAAATATTAGCAAGACGTTGCTACACGTCAGGCACTCAGTATCTGCTGAATGAACAGAAGACGGGAAGGAAGAGTGAATGAATCAATGAACGGTGCTGGGGACGCAGCCGTGAACTCAGCAGACACCATCCCTGCCTCCTGGAGTTCACTGTCTAGTGGGAGCGCAGACGTTTAACAGATAATTAATTACAAATGACATTGGCAATGTTTTAATAGAAAAAGCAGGAATTAGCCTGATAACAGCCGCCGGAAGGGCCCCGCCTGGTCAGGGGAGGTCCAAGCAGGCTCCCTGGAGGAGGTGACACTCCGGCCGGGCCCTGAGGGTATTAGCCAGGCACAAGGAAGCTAAGGAAGGAGCCCCATGTGCAAAGGCCCTGGCATAGGAAGGAGCTTAGGGCTTTTGAGGACAAAAGGTCCACGTATGGGGCTGGAGGGTAGTGATGAATGCAGGAGCTGACGCAGGCCAGGCCAGGGGGAAGATCTGGGTCTTATTCTGAGGGTGACAGGAGCCACTAGATGGGTGTCAGCAGGAACTCTGGGTGCTATGGGGAGTGGGCGGGAGGGTTCAAATCCCAGTTCTGCCAACTTCGGACACAGCCGCAGCACAGACATCATGCTAACAGGAAGGAGCCATGCTATACAATTCCGTTTACACGACGTGCAGAGACAGAAGCAGCCAGCCCCTGCTGTTAACTGCCGGGGGGATTGGCGGGGGGCTGCTGGAGGCACATAGGTATGACTGGCGGGGCACTGGAGACGTCCCAGGTCTGCATCTAGACGCGGTCACACAGCTATCCACAACTGTGCACACAGGATGTCTGCACTTTTCTGTACTAAGTTACACCTCCAAAAAAAGTAAGAAAGAACAAAAGCCTGGCTGCATCACTCCGCCTCTCTCAGTCTTTGTTTTTGCATCTGCAAAACAGAGACAGTCACAGGAGCAGCCTCACCGAGCAGAGGGTTTGAGAGGATGGCGTGCACCCAGGCTGTGCACAAGCCTGGCTGACAGCCACTGCGCCGTGAACGCAGGTCACACAGATGCACAGAAGCATCTGGCTTCCCTCACACCGTGGCCCTTTTTGGCCCTCAGTTTCCCCATCCGTAAGGAACCAGTGGTCTCCACTTGCCTCAGAGGCAATAGGGGAAAAGGGATGAAACCCTCACATCCACGCCCCTGTGAGCCTGCCTGCCCCCAGCCACAAACCTGAGAGCAATTCAGAGACCGGAACACCCAGTGTGCCGTTCCCAGCTTCTCGCACAGGTAGGTGCTGGGTCAGCAACTCACTGCCCAAGGCCACACACAGGGGTCAGCAGCAGAAGCCAGCCTGAGCCCACCTTCAGGTGGTCACCCCGAATCAGACCCTTCCTGCTCACCTACTGTGTGCCAGGCCGCTGGCCCAGGGCCTCCCCTTGGGGGGAGTGCCAACCCACCACGGTGGCTCCTCCAGGGGCCCACTGGGATACAGGGCTACAGGCACAAACGCAGTGGGAACCCAGGCCAAGGGGTGGCTGCTGCCGGGGGCTGGAGCTTAAGGCAGATTCCCGTGGGAACAGGTTCCAAGAGGCCCTGGACCAGCTGCCAGACAAAGCCGATTCAACATAACATTACCCTTTACGCTGGAGGGGCCCACAGCCAGGTGCCCCTCACGCCCCAGGCAGCCAGAGGCAGGGGAAGCCTGGTTCCCTGTCCAGAGCCTGAGTGTCTCACCCGCCTCCCGGAGACCTTGGTGGCCTTGGGAAATCAGATTGGCATCATCATCGCCATATTCTTGTGGGCTCAGCTGTCCTCAGGGCCCTTTAGTATCATTTTCTCATGAGTCACCAATGCCCAGGGGACAGGGCCTGGGTGTCAGGACCATCTGAGGCTCCATTTTACAGAGGAGGCAATGGAGGCCCCAAGAGGTTTGGTGTCCCAGGACCAGCAGCGAAGGGTCAGGGAGTGGATGATGGCTGGAATCCCCACGGCCGGCACACCAGGCACAGCTCAAGCTCCTGGGGGGACGCCAGGGTGGTCTGTGCCCTGTCCTCCCCACCTCCTGGGAGCTGCTCACTCACGCAGCTAGTTCACTCAGTCAGTCAACAAACACTCTCTGCTCTAGAAGCTGGAGGCAGAGCAGTGGACAGGGCTGCAGGGACGCGACTCCAAATCAACAACAGCCTCGTCTGTTACACACTCAGTAAACGCCAAGAACAACGACAACGGTGACGGCAACGCGCCCAGCGCCTATCCTGACCCTGGTGCTACGCTAAGTGTCACCTCATTTAGTCACTGAGCAGCCTCACAAGGGCGACAACTGTCACTCCCACTTTACAGGTGAGGACACAGGGGCTCGAACTGAGTAACGCACCTGACACTGGTCTCACAGCCTCTGAGGGGGGACAGGGTCTGACCCCAGGAACGAGGGCTCCTTGGTCCTGTCTGTCCATCCAGTGGGAGTTTTAGCCCTTGGTACGAGTCATCTCATGGAACCCTTACTCTGGCCCTCAGTAAGAGTGAATCCGGCAGGGCCTCTTGCGCCCAAGACTCCATGCCCGTCCCATGTCTCAGGCCCTGGCCGGACACAGTACCCAGAGCTGCGCATCTCTGGGCGCATAATGCAGCCTGGCTTTGGCTTCTGCCTACACTCCTAGGATCTGGGCTCTGTGGGGACACTGGAACCCATCCCTGCCCCTAGGGCCCTGCCCACATCAGCTCGGCCCCAGCAAAGATCCCAGCTTTGTGAGGGCCCCCACAAGGCACGAGGAGTAAGGGAGACAGACAAGAAAGCAAATAGCCCCACCTGGATGCTCTCACCCCTACACCTCCCATGGCTGGCACCTTCTCTTTTCTCAGGTCTCAGATAAAGGCCTCCCTGACCACCCTGCCTCCAATGACACCATTCCCCCCACACACACACACCCTCTCTCCAGCACCCCTCAGCTTTTCTGCACAGCTCTGCCCACAAGCCAACACCACACACGTCTTGCTGCCTGTTGTTCCTACTGAAGTGAGCTCCTCCAGGGCAGGGCCTGGTCTGTTTTAGGCACAAATGTGTGCCTCCCCATCTTGCCCCCCAGCACCGTATCTGTGCGGAATAGGGCTGCAATGTCCTTATTCACTGAATAAATCTGCTGAATGAACGCTGACTGGCAGAGGGATTACAGGAACACAGTGGGGGCATCTGTTACCCCTGACCCTGAGCAGAGAGCAGCGGGGCAGGGAGATGGGGAAGCGTTCCAGGCAGAAGGCACAGCAGGGGCAAAGGCCTGGTGGCAAGAAATAACTGGGCTCTGGGGACCTCTCGGTACAGTTGCTGAGTGTGGCAGGAGCACAGGATGTGAGACCGGGAGGCCTGCCGGGTCGTGGAGCGGGTAACAGGAAGCCCTTCAGGGTCCCAGTTCTGGGGCGTTCAGATCTCTCCCTATCCCTGCCCAGACCAGCCTGGCCCCCAGCCCACCTTCACCCCATGGTGGACAACCAAGGTCTGGGGGCCAGCCATGACCCCTGCCACCCACAGGTGCAGGAGCACTATCCTGGCACCCTCCCACAGGTCTGGGAGCCAGCCTGCCACCCGTGCAGGCTACAACCTGTGACCTTGGCCCTGTTAGCACGGCCTCCTCCAGTCGAGCAAACCAGCTGGCGCCAAAAAACAGAGCAGCTTGGGTGAGCTCCTCACTGCAGAGGGTGGCACGGCTGCAAGCAGCAGACTGTCTCACTTAACGCGCTCCAGCCCGGATGTGTGGGGAGGCGTGGTGGCGGCAAGAACTGCCAGCGCCCAGGGCAACAAACAGCTCTCACACCCCACACTGGACCCACCTGGCATACCCTGGCATGGCTCAGGTGGTCAGGTGGGGAAAACCACCCCAGACATCTTCCCTTTCTCTCTCTCCAGGGCCCAGGCTGGACCTTGGCTCCCACCTCCCCTCTCTGGGACGATCTCAGCTTTAACCAGCAGCTCTAGATGCTCCTGGAGCCCTCCAGCCAGAGGTCCCCCAGCCTAGGCCTGCTCTAAGCATCCGAGCTCCACAAATGGGACCTCATGCCCCCAGGGGCCCGCTCCCCTCCACCTCCCTACACCACATGGGCTCTCTCGGCTCCGGCCCCACTGCCATCTCCCTCCTTCCCATCTCTGCCCCCAGACCTACCCGAGACCCTCTAAAGATTCCCCACCACAGGGAGAATAAAATCCCAAGCCCTAGCCGGGTGTGGTGGCTCACGCCTGTAATCTTAGCACTCTGGGAGGCTGAGGTGGGCGGATCGCTCAAGGTCAGGAGTTCGAAACCAGCCTGAGCAAGAGTGAGACCCCGTCTCTACTATAAATAAAAGAAACAAATTAATTGGCCAACTAAAGATATATATAGAAAAAATGAGCTGGGCATGGTGGCGCATGCCTGTAGTCCCAGCTACTCGGGAGGCTGAGGCAGAAGGAT
>CAUYRT010055077.1:0-15137 GCA_963574885.1 Lepilemur ruficaudatus
GTGGCATCAGTTGTAATTTCTCCTTTTCCTTTCCTGATGGAGCTTATTTGGTTTCTATCTTTTCTGCTTTTCATTAGTCTAGCCAAAGGCATGTCAATTTTGTTTATTTTTTCAAAGAACCAACTGTTTTATTAATCTTCCGTATAGTGTTTTTATAGTCAATTTCATTAAGTTCTGATTTGATCTTATTAATTTCACTTCTTCTGCTGGGTTTGGGGTCAGTCTGTTCATCTTCTTCCAGCTCTTTTAGAGGATTTATTAGGTTGTCTATTTGTGATCTTTCTGTCTTTTGGATGTAGGCATTTAGGGAAATAAACTTTCCTCTCTGGACTGCTTTAGCAGTGTCCCACACATTTTGATAGCTTGTGTTTCCTTTGTCATTTAATTCAAAGAATTTTTTGGTTTCCCTCTTGATTTCCTCATTTATGAAATAATCGTTCAGCAGAATGTTGTTTAGTTTCCATAACTTTGTGTAGAGATGAGAGTTTCTGTTGGGGTTGATTTCTAATTTTATTCCACTGTGATATGAGAAGATACATGGTATAATTTCTATTTTTTTAAATTTTTTGAGAGACGTTTTGTGACCTAGGATATGGTCGATCTTAGAGAATGCCCCATGAGCTGATGAGAAGAACATATATTCAGTGGGTTTTGGGTAGAATGTTCTATAAATGCCAGTCAGACACATTTGTTCTAGAGTTCTATTTATGTTCATTATTTTTTGTTAATTTTCTGTTTGGAGGATCTGTCCTGTGCTGTCAGAGAGGTGTTGAAGTCTCCGGCTATTATGGTGTTGCTGTTTATCATTTTGTTTAGATCAAGTAGAATCTGGGTGCTTTATGAATCTGGGTGCACCTAAGTTGGGCGCATACATATTTAGAATTGTTATGTCTTCTTGTTGAACTGTACCCTTTACCATTATGTAGTGACCCTCTTTGTCTTTCATTACTTTTGTTGATTTAAAAACTAAGTTATCTGACATCAAAACTGTCATGCCAGCCTTCTTTTGGCTTCCATTTGCTTGAAATACTGTTTTCCACCCCTTCACCTTGAGTCTTAATGCATTCTTGCACGTTAGATGTGTTTTCTGAAAACAGCAGATACTTGGCTTGTGTGTATTTATCCATTCAGCCAGCCTATGTCTCTTGAGTGGGCAATTCAAGCCATTCACATTTATTGAGAGAACTGATAGGTGGGGCAAATTTCTGTTCATCCTGTTGGGTTGAACTTTGTTGCTTTGTTTTCTGTCTTAAGCCATTGTGGTATCTGGCCTTTGATCTTTAGCTTTTGAGTGATTTTACATTCATGTTTATTGTGCTGATCCATGTGTAACACTGTTTTGAGTACTTCTTGGAGGGCGGTCTTGTCTTGGTAAATTCCCTCAGTCTTTGCTTATATGAGAATGTCTTTATTTCCCCTTCATATACAAAACTTAGTTTTGCAGGGTACAAGATTCTAGGCTGGGCATTATTCTATTTCAGAAGAGTGAGAATGCGGCCCCAGTCTCTTCCTGCTTGTAAGGTTTCAGTTGAGAAGTCTGGCATTATTCAGATGGGCTTTCCTGTGTATGCTACTTGTTTCTTTCTCCTTACAGCTCGTAGAAGGGACTCTTTAGTGGATATTTTGGCCAGTCTGATGACTGCATGTCATGGTGTCTTCCTGTTTGCAGTGAATCTCCCAGGAGTCCTTTGAGCTTCTTGTACCTGGATATCCAGATTTTTAGCAAGGCCTGGGAAATTTTCCTCTATTATATCTTCAAATAGTTTATCCAACCCTTGTGTATTTTCTTCTTCACCCTCAGGGATGCTCAAACTCTCACGTTAGGCTTCTTCACATAATCCCACATTTCTTGTAGGCTTTCCTCTTTTCTCTTATTTCTCTGCTCTATTTCTGTGACTTATTTAATTGGAAGGTGTTATCTTCAACCCCTGAGATTCTTTCTTCTGTTTGATCTACCCTGTTCTTGAGGCTTTTCACTGTGTTTTGTAGTTCCTTGAGTACATTATTCCCTTCCAGAAGTTCAGTTTGATTTTTCTTTAATATTTCAATTTCTTTAGTGAATTTTTCTTCTAGGTCCCAGATTTTTTTTGCGATTTGTGTTGGTTATCCATTTTTTCTTGCATATCATTGAGTTTTCTTACAATCCATGCTCAAAATTCTTCTGTGATTTTAGTGTTCTGAATTTGGTTAATGCCCAATGCTAGAGAGCTGGTGTTCCTCTTTGGGGGTATACTTTCCATTTGATTCTTCATATTTCCAGAGTTCTTTAACTGAGTCCTTCCCATCTGGAACAGCCGTTACTTCCCACCTTTCAGTTTTCATTTGGAAAGTAACACGGCCTGTTTAGGCTCTGTTCCAGTAGATGCTGTTTATGAGCAAGGCAGATTGCAGCTGCTGCCTACCAGCCTGGGTGTGTGCCCTTCTATGGTTGCTTGATCTGCCGCTAGGGGGAGCTGCTAGTATGTTTTTCAGGGTTCTTTTACTGCAGTTGGGAGGCTGCTCCTGATGGGAGGGTTACTTGGGGAGCCTATTGTGGCCTCTTGCCAGGACTTTTGTTCCCTGACCATGGACCCCACTGTTGGCAGCTGACCAGACACAGAAAGCCAGCCCCAGAGTTATGATCCTACTGGATGACCTAAACCAGTCTGATGAGCAGAGTCACTGGGCTGTCAACTATTGATCTGTGCCAAGGCCCCATGGATTCATGCTAGTCACAGAGGGAAACTGGCTTTTCTTGCCTCTCCCTACCTCCAGGAATGGAGCCTACCACTTTGAGTGCAAAAGTTGCTGGCTAGGGGGTGGGGATGGTGCCCCAGTAAGCCCAGCGCCCCAGCATAAGTCCCGCAGGTGTTAGCCTCCCACAACTGGGGAAGTATTCAGACTTCACGCATCAAAACGGGCCTGGCTAGTTGACCATAGGTCGTGTAAGGGCAGAGCTTGTCCCAAGAGTCTCTGGGCTAGGCGAAGGGAGCTGCCCGACACCATAGCACACTGCAATGTCTGGACTGTGGACCCCGAAAATGGCAACTGCCCACCCACAGGGTGCTAGCACTGGGGGCAACTGTTCAGGAGTTAGCAAGTGCCGGATGGAGGAGCTGAGTCATCAGGTTGCCCCGTTGTCTCTTTTATGTCGCCCTCCCACAATCTCACGCCTATCCAGCAGGAGCTCTTGCTCTTTCTAACCCACCCTGAGTGGGCCTATTCGCCCACAGCAGTTTCCAGGTTAGAATCCCCTACTTAGTGTTCACTTCTATTGTTCTGTTCCTGCTGACCGCCAGAGGCAAGTTACCTTCTCCTAACTCTCTCCAGTAGTAACTCAGACTAGTCCCTCTCCAGCCCAGTGCAGTTCTGGCACAGAGATCTGGAGGGTTCAAGATGCTTTCCACCATCATTTTCTCAACAAACCCCCATGTCTCCTGCCGCAATTTTTCACTGACTTCAGGCAAGTCCCTGTCTGAGTGGGTGTTGAGGTCAGTGGGGAAGCAAGACATTGTTTTGTGAGTCTGATCCCATTGCACTTGCTGGCCAGGCAGGTGCAGCTGTCCCACGCTCTATTCTCTATTGTTTGTCTCAGACTCTCCAGATTCATGATCCTATCTCCTGTTAACCTTTTTTTTTTTTTCCTGTTTTGTGTGTCCCACGCTGATTCTCTGACGATTCACAATGCTGTTCTTGTGGGGGAGTGATCCACTCATGTGTAGCAGAGCGAAATCTATGCCTCTTTCTCTAGGAGCAGGAATCCAGGAGGTCACCTTTACTCTGCCATTTTTACACTCCCCCCACTAAATCTCTTTCTAAAATTAGCAAACCATCATTTGGTAACATTAAATTCATTTTAATCCTCCACCTTCTTTTTCCTTTAAGTTGTCATATAATGACTTTACTTTTTATCAAATCATATTAGAGTCTATAGGTATGCCTTTCATATAGTAATCTTGTACCCACATACAAGTTGCACTTTCAAATTAAAAAGGAATTTCACAAAAAGTGCAAGGTTTTTGCACCTGCTAGCATAGCTGCAGCAACAGCTTCATGAATTTGCTTCTTTTTTTATAATAGTCCTTACATTGGATTCATTCATCTTGAAATGGCAAGCAACCTCAGCTGCAGACCTCAATCTACAGCATACACCAAGAAATTGAACTCTTTCTTGTAATGTCATAAATTTCTCTGCTTCTTGGGAGCACTTCTAGCATCACCAGTGGCACTTTATATTCATATAGGTCCCATGGTGTTACTCCAGGTTTACAGCATTACACTAAACATGATGAAAAATATGCAACAACCACAAGAGATCACTTTTTACTGCAATACCAATTTCCCAGAGAGATGAACTGCTCAAGCGAATATGATGAGCATTAGCATCACACAGCATTTTAAACAGATACTCATGGCACTAAGCAACAGCAACAGGAGGTGGGTATGAAATTATTACAGTAGTACAATATGTACTACAGTTAATTTTATGTAGTTTTAATACTGTCTCATTTACATTTGTTTACATTTCCCTCAACTGAAAATGGTCCATGTCTGTGTTTGGATACGTAAGTTTTGATAAATTTTAACTTTTTATAATGTATTTGTGTACATTTTATGGTAGTAAATGATAAAATAGATAGTATCTACATATATTTTATGCACTCATGACATACCTTTTTCTTTAAGCTCTATTGGACTTGACCTAACTTTTCTTAAATTTTTTTAATATTTCTAGGCTATGTAGTTTATCTGTGAGCTTTTCAAATCGTCACAAATCTCCAATTTTCCAATACATTTATTTAAAAAAATCCACACATAAGTGGACCCACACAATGCAAACCCGTGTTGTTCAAAGGTCAGCTTATAGACACATATGTATATGTATATGTGATTCTTTTTAGAGTCACACATTCCTTTGGAAGTATAAAGAAAAGATATGGCCACTTTTCCCAGAGAAATGTGTATATGTGGAGTTTTACATACAATTTAGGGGCTCCAAAGATCAATCTCTTAAAGTCCATAGATCCCGGACAAAGAACTTTAGTATACACCTGCGTAAATCCAGTATTCTAAAAGTCTGAAGCCGATTAGCCTGAGTCTGTGTATGTATACATTGTCTGTAAAAAGGACAGGATAGGATTAGATTCACAGTTTTATAAAGAGTGCCTAGTGGCAGGCAGTGGCAATGATGAAAGAGAGATATATTTTCCTAATATAATCACTAACATTACTTTCAAGCCAATATACTAAGTGTGGAGGCTTTCATTTCCATCTGTAACTCACCCTCAGCTTGATGGTGTAGATTATAAAACTCTCGGGCAATGGTATCTGCCAGCTTCTCACACCATTTCTTTGATGGACAAAAAAGTAATACTGAATGGTTATCACGAATGGTCTCATAACATAAACTAACAACATGGTCCTCGTCTCCCTAAAAAAGAAAAGGAAATAATCACTCTAGTGGTACTTTCAAAACATTTTCACATCGATTTAAATTCACTCATTTTGCTTTATGGGGAAGCTTTTTCACTCAAAGACATAATGAAAATCAGTTACAAAGTCAGTAATGAAACAAAGAACACAACAAGAAGAAAAAAACCTCCTTATGATAAAAGGTAAGAAATAAATATTTTTTATTCATTCAACTAATATTTATGGAGCTCCAACCCTCAGGCAATGGGTTACAATGGTGAGCAAAAGAAAGTCAATGTCCTAATAGTAAAGGGGTTAGACTCCTTCAAGTACAGGTGATCCCTGATTTTCAATGGTTATACCTAAGATTTTTCAAGTTTACCATGATGTGAAACCAATATGTATTCAGTAGAAACTATACTTTGAACACCCATATAACCATCCTGTTTTTCACTTTCAGTATTCAATAAATTATATGAGATACTCAACACTAAATTATAAAATAGGCTTTATGTTAGATGATTTTACCCAACTCTAGGCTAATGTAAGAGTTCTGAGCACATTTAAGGTAGGCTAGGCTAAACTATGATGTTTGATTGGTTAGGTATATTAAACGCATTTTTTTTACTTACAGTATTTTCATCTTACAATGGGTTTACTGGGATATAACACCATGATAAGTCGAGGAACATCTGTACTAAACAAATAAATGTAAAATACAATCATAAGATGTACTATAAAAGAGAGTTTTATGATGTTTTTAGGCCTCATATTTGACAGAAATTTGACAGAAAGACCTGAAAGAAAGGTTACCCTGAGAAAATAATTTAGCTGAGATGTGAATAAGGGGAGACATTATCTCAAGAAAAGGTACCACATTTCTGACAGAAATGTGAATGCCCTGTGGTAGCCCTGCAAGTTCTCCATACTGGAAATATGTCAATGTGTGTAACTGGATTAATTAAATCCTCCATCCATGGACTCATTAAACAAATATTTACTATGTGTCAGATACTGTTGTAGGTAGTGGGGATGGAGCAGTAAACAAAGCAAGGGGGGGGGAAGCTCTACTCTCATAGTATTTCTACTCTAGTAGGAAGAGATAGATAATAACAAAAACAAGATAAATAAAACACATGATATGTTCAATTTGGAAAAGGGCTAAGGAGAAGAAAATTAAACAGGGAAAAGAAATAGAGACCACATGAGGGAGGATGCTGTAATTTAGACAAAGTGATCAGGGAAGGTGTAAGAAAGTGACATTTGAGTAAAACTCTAAAGGTGAAATAGTAAAACACACTGACGCCTAAGGGAAAAAAGCATTCCAGACAAAGAGAACCTGAGATGGGAGACTGTCAGTATATGAAAGAACAGCAGACAGGCCAGTGTGAAGGAACTGAGAGGGAAAGAAGGAGGTGGGGTCAGAGCACTAAGGGTGTGGGGAGTGCAGATCATGTAGGGCCTTGTAGGCTACTAGGAAGACATCAGTTTTTGTTCTAAATGAAACAGAGAGCAATTGCAAGTCATGATCTGATGTTCATTTTAAATAAGTAACTAGATCCTGATTTGAACATAGACTGAAGGGGACAAGATCAGAAGCAGAAAGAACAATTAGGAAGCTATTTCAATAATCCAGGATTATAAGTGAAAGCAGTTTAAATAGGATAGAGGCATGGACATGGAAATAGGAGAAAAAGATCAACAGGAAAGTAAATGAATGTGTTTACATATATATTTATTGAAGTAACCAAGGCATAGCCAGGTGAAATATGGGGTACAAAGCAAAGCAACTGAATAAGATTCCATATGAAGATGCTGAGATACATAAATTTAGTCCTATTGCCAACTCTAAAATGACCCTTAGCTGTCCCAGTACTCAGAGACATAACTCCACACAAAAATAAAAGATGCCTCACTCCACAGATGTACACGAGGCAGTTCTTTAGCCTTAGGATTAAAGAATCAGGCTTAGAAAATAAAATATTGTCAACTAACCTTTAAAGTGTATTTAGCGGTATGGAAGGGTACTTATTTATGGAGTACTTTTTGATTGCTAAACAATTGTTTTTAAAATCATATTTCATTCTTAAAATACTAAAGATAAGTATTATATCCCATTTTATAGATGAAGATACTAGGGTCAGAGAAGTTTTATAATTCAACTAATATCAGTCATATCAAGTATCACTATTAAGTATCAGAGGTAGGTCTGTTAAACTCCAAAAATGATGTTCTTTCCACTCTACTATATATTAATATTATACCTAACATTTAACAAAAGGTTAATTTTCCACAACAGTATTTAGTGTAAAATAAACCACAAGAAAATATTTTCCTAGTTAAAAAGAAAAATCTACAAAATTAGGGTTTTTTTAAAAAATGTTTATGTTATATATCAGGAAATGTATAGTATTAGAAGTGTCCAAGAAAAAAAAATTTATATATATATATATATATATACACACACACACATATATACACACACACACACACATACACACACCAGGAAATGATCATCTAAATCAAAGGTACAACTACATTTCCTCTCTCACCATCACCAATTTAAGAGGAAACCAGTGAGCTTAATATTAATTCTAATGAATATGTAATATATATTGAACTACTTTGTAACCCCCCTAATTATATAATTCAAAAATTAACTTGCTTGAAAATTCAAACACAGAAGTACTGATAGTAGCGATATAAAAATATTGATTTACCTTTACTTGTGGAATGGGTTGAAATTCCCTCACAAGCTTCATTGAAGAGTCATATATGGAATTTCCAATTTTTACTGACTCCAAAAGCGGTACAGGACGAAAGTCAGTATGGTAGAGTTCAGCATTCAACCAAGAGGCCACAAGATCCAAATTAGGAAGGGTAGCGCTCATGCCAACAATCTGCACAGCATTAGATAGAGGACTGGCTAAATCTGCCTGGCTATGAAAAACAAATGAAAATGACATTAAAAGATACACAGCAAATTAACAAGTAGTGCTGCTAACAATATTCTCAGTCATGTCCTTTGGTACACACATGCGTATATTTCTTTAGGGTATATACCTAGGAATAAAATTACAAGGTCACAAATTATTGAGTCACAGATTATCTTCAATTTTAATAGATAATGCCACACTGTTTTCCAAAATAACGCCTCCATGATGTATGTGTGTTCTGTTGTTCCACAATCTTGTCACCACTTGGTATAGTCAATCTCTTTAATGTTAGCCATTATGGAAAGTGTGTGGTAATATCTCTTTGAAAGGGTAATTTACATTTCCCTGATTACTAATGAGATTGAGCATCATTTCATGTTTATGGACCATGTGGATACCCTCTTGAAAAAGCCTGTCCAAGTCTCTTGCCCATTATATATTGGGTTATTTGTGTTTTTCTTATTGATTTGTAAAATTTTTTTAATGTTCTGGATAATAACTTTCCTCTTTCATTAACTTTTGCTCTGTTTTTATAATTTCTTTCCTTCTTCTGTGGCATTATTTTACATTCTTTTTCTAAGTTCTTGGGATGGGTAATTAAATAATTGAATTTCAGTCTCTCTCTTAGTAATATACACATTGTATACTATCAATTTCTCTTTTAAAACAACTTTAGCTGCATTTCACAAGTTTTGTTAAAAAGGTATTTTTATTATAGTTTCAGTTTAAAGTATTAAAATATTTTCTAATTTCTATTGTCATTACTTTTTGACCCAAAAATGTGTCAAAAATGTATTTCTTAATTTCCAAACATGTAGGCATTTTCTAGTTATGCTTTGATTATACTTATTTCTAGCTTAATTCCACTGTTGTCATAGAATATAACTTAAGTCATTTTAATCCTTTAAAATATGTTAAGACTTGCTCTGTGGCCCAGTACATAATATTAATAAATGTTCTATGTGTAACTGAAAGAATATATACACCACTATGTTTTGGTAACTGTTAGACATACATCCATTAGGTTAAATTTGCTGACTGTACTAATCGTATCTTGTATATGCCTAACGATTTGGGATATAGATGGTTATCTGCTTGTTCTATCACATACTGAGAGAGATGTATTCAAATCTCCCTAAAATGGAATGAATCTATTGAATACTCAGCACAATGAATGAAAATAGACCAGTACCAAGACACATCAGTATGAAATTTCACAACACTAAGGTAAAAGAGGAGTGCCTAAAAACTCCCAGAGAGAGAAAAAAAAATTATACAAAGGATGAAGGATCAGCATGGCATTGGATCTCTCAATGGCAATGAGAAAATGAAGTAATGCCTTGATAACTATGAAGAAAAAGTATTTCCAATCTTGACATTTATCCTGGACAATCTATGAAAGACTTATAAGGCATTTTCAAACACGCAAGTTCTCAAAAAATTTATACCCGTAGTAGTGTGTTCACTGAAATAAAGTGTAACTTCCTGGAAGATATTCCCCCAAAAATAAGGAAGTAAATCAAGAGAAAGACATGTAATCCGTAAAAAAAGAGGCCTCTGACTCAAGCAAAAAGCAACAGAAATGAATGATAATGATAAAGGGAGAGGCCAGGGTGGGAGGATCGCTTGAGGCCAGGAGTTCAAGACTAGCCTGGGCAACATAGCAAGACCCTGTCTCTATGAACAAACAAATAAACAAAATGATCCCAAGAAGGCTGCAGTGCAGCACATATATAAATTAACCACCTATTCAGATTGGAACAACTCAGAAGGCTTTAGGAGAAACTTCCTCAAGAAGATAACTTTGGTAGAATAGCAAATGTGCTAGAAAATATTGGGTGGAGATTTATATAACTGAGGACAGGACTAGAGATAAATTAGCAATAAGTACCTAAAAAACCAAGCCATCAAACAAAAAAGATATTAATTTCAGAAAAAACAAAAAGTTATTTAGAAAAGTAAAAGTCATGATAGTATACTAGAGCTAAGCTCACAATTGCATTTATATAGTCATAATATTGTAACACTGACTAATGATCTAAGCAAAATTATAACATAACTAAATTTAGAGAATGGAAAGATGATGAATGGATAAGGAGAGACAGTGGAGAATGGGGAGAAGATTGGGTAGTGGTGAGTAAAAACTATAAAAGAGAGCTAGATCTTCATTTTCCATAGGAAGAAGTCAATATATAACATCTAAAATTAAAAACTCAAGTAGCCACATTTAGAGATAACACTATAAATATTTTTTAAAAAGCTAGAGGAGTTGAAAGTAGGTACCTCTGAGAAGTGGGAGCTCAAGAAATGTTATTTTCAAAAATTGCTTTGAGTAAAATTATATGTATGTATAGTTGACAGATATAAAAACATATTTTTAAAAACTTATAAAAGTGTGTACACTAAAATAAAGTGGTGAGCAGTCAGAAATTTAAGAATGTTTACAAAGTAATTTAAAATCAATTTCAGTCTGAAGCACTTCTTTTAGAACAAAAACAAACTACTGTACATTAGCTTTTCTCAGTAAAAAAAGTATTGACTCCTTCTCTAATTTATTTAACTCATACTTATTATGCACTTTTATTTAACTCATACTTATTATGCACTGCTTCAACCTTGGAACCTCACGAATTCAGTTATTTCAGGTACTCACCAAGATTTCCGAGTAACATAGCAAATCTTGGTCAGCAAAAGTTCCAGTAGATATCCTCGGTGAGAGTCTCCCAACATATGTAATTCATCCACAACCACCATTCCTAAAGAGATTTTCCAGATAATAGGTTTTACAGAATTTTACAATTCCAAGAAGAATTTTAAAAGACTCACTGTCATATCATACGGTAAGTAGCTGTCATTACAATATATTGAAAGTAATGCAAATTTCAAACCATAAAACAAAAATAAAATTCCACATAAGAGGCAATTCTTTTCTAAGATGTTTCAGGTATCAAAAGTGGTCCTATTACAACGTATTCCAGATCTAAAAATCAATGATTAGCTTATTTCCGGGCTAACCAAACCCATGAAAAACTGCCTCTCAATACTCAGGCATTTCTAGATTGGCAACCTTATTGAAATAAACATACAATGAAATATCTAAGACATCTATGTCAGTGGTGTATTGACTTTTCTATGAAAAACAACCACATTCATGCTAGAAAGTTGCTTAGAAAAACAGAATCAGGTCAAGAAGAAAGACATGATTCTAAGGAATTCTTTTATATGGTAGGCTAGTGAGTCCCCCTACTGCAAAACATATGTATGATCATAATGCCCTTCACTACTTGAAGAACTGAACCAATCTATACACTAGGAATAAAGCTCAAGAATTACTGAAAATTTAGTATCAACTAATACCTTCTGTAGTTAAACATTTTCATAACATAGTTTCCACATGCACTGGTGTCCCCCCCCCAACAAATTTTCCCCACAAAAATCAACACCTGTCACACAACTTACTAATGATACATCACACTCTTTTTCCTTATCAGTAAGCCATCTCCAAATTTCCCTGTTTGATCAACTATTTTAACATTTATTCATTCATTCAAAAAAAAATTTATTCCACATACAGTGTGCCAGGAACTGTGCTCGGTATAATACAATGGATATAACACTTACAAAGAGTCTACTGCAATCCTCAAGGTATATAAAGTCAGCTTGGCATGGTGGCTCATGCCTATAATCCTAGCACTCAGGGAGGCAAAGGTGGGAGGATTACTTTAGCTAAGGAGTTCAAGACCAGCCTGATTAAGAATGAGACCCTGTCCCTACTAAAAATAGAAAAAATTAGCCCAGTGTGGTGGCGCATGCCTGTAGACCCAGCTATTCAGGAGGCTGAGGCAGAAGGGTTGCTTGAACCCAGAAGTTTGAGGTTGCTGTGAGCTAAGCTGACCTCACAGCACTCTAGCCTCAGCAACAGAGTTCAACTCTGTCTCAAAAAAATAAAAAAAAAATGTTTAAAGTCCATTAGAGTCCCAAGTAATAAAACAATTCTGATACAAATTATGATTTCTCTCTCCAAGGTTTATAAAACAAAGCCCATGTCTTATTAATCTTTGATTCCCACCCTCCACCACACCCTACCAAAGTTCTCAGTGAGTAGCTGATATTCCTACTACTTCTGCTGCTGCTGCAACCATTCTACTTCTGTTGCTACCTCTATGTAGCAGCTTTTCCTTAATGGTAAAAAACAAACAAACAAAAAAAAAAAACGCATTAAGGTAGACAATCCTCCCAGAGTCTCAAGCTCAAATACAGTATCAGTTTCCACAGCTCCCCACAATTTCCATGTTAATGGTAGTCTCTGGATCCAGGCCTAATCCAGACATATAGTACCAGAATATGATAATGAATACACATATACACTAATTGCAGAGATGGCAGATCCAGCCCTAGCATGTTTTCTCTATTCCTGGTAAAGTTTAGACAGGAAATGACTGAGGGCTCAAGGATATCCTCTGTGTTTTGTATAGTACAAAAAAATGCAAGGTAGTGGAGTCAATAACAGCAGCAGGACACAAAATATACTTTTTTACACAGAGTTCCCAACATTACAGTTGCCAATTCTCACCTCCAGAAGTAGATGACAGACAATAGAAAAACAACATGGGACATGTAGAAATCACAACAGCTCCACTTCACTACATCAAAAATTGTAATAGAAAGTATTTGCTTATTTTCTTACCTAACAACTCCATCTTATTTTCCTCTATGAGGCGATTGATCAGACCATTGGCTCTCTCAATTGTGCAGACTGCAATATCCAAGGAAGAGAAATGCCCTGTTGGAGAGGTACTGCCCATATAACCGTCTACTTTTATTCCTACTTCCTGAAACAGACTCTGAATTGAGTAAAAAGGAACAATACAGGTGAAAAAAATTGAAATTCATGAGTTATAGACTGGTTCTATCGCAGAACACAAACATAAGTATCAAAAGACATAGATCAGATTTGTCAGTTGCTCCTGGCCAGGACAACACCTAGTTCTTTTTAGAATCATATACTAAAAATATAAAGTTTAGAACTGACAAAACTCAGTACAGAGATTTCTGTTAAGACAGAGTCAAATAAAATTATGCCATTTTAATGTCAGCATTTAATAATCTAAAAAGTTCTAAAAGTTATTTATAAAAATTAAAATTGGAGAATATCTAATCTAATAAATAGCAAGAAACTAGCTATTTTTTAATATTACTATAACACTTTAAGAAACAAATTTATACTTCGTGAGAAAAATAGTTTCATTATCCCACTAATGACCATTTTTTTATGTAATGGAAGAAAAGCTTTTAAAAGTCAAATTCAGTGGGACTTTGAAATTAATTTTTTTTGTGAGTTTAACTCTTAACTAACATACCTTCTCAATAAAAAGGATCCTTTCCTCATTTTGTTACTTTGGGTCTAAGTTGAGAGATGTTACCGTGTAGGACCAGCTTTGTTGGCTATTTGGCCTCTGAAATAACTGTTAAAAAGATTTATAGAACCATAGAATTTTAGAGCTGTTCATTCAGTAAAATTTTCCTGAGAGTTTACTAAGTTAACCCACAGTGCTAAGGGTTAACAACCTCATTTTACAAATAAAAAAACTGAAGCCCAGCAGGTCATGTGCCTGGCCTGAAGACACAGTGGCAAAACTGGGACTAGCACCCAGATTTTTTGAACTATCAGTACAATGATCTGTCCATTCCCTCAGCACAATTTTTTCACTGCAGAAATCGTAATAGTAAATTCCCTCTATTTAATGAAACACTGTATTTGTGAAAATGCCTTAAAAATTAGTGAGTATCTTCTCAACATAAACCACTACTACTTATTTTCACAGGAGAAGAGGAATAGATCACAAACCTGAAGCTTTACAGCAGTACCAATGGATCTTATCTTTCATCTCCTAAATATTCCCAAATGGCCCTCAACTAGCATGGGATATGCTTCCTTAAACACTCTTTCCTTTCTTTGCTTCAGTTCAGTCCTAGAATTCAGTTAAAATGCTGATTCTTAGTTTGCATGTTTATATGCTAATTGAAGTATTCTGATTACTCCCTAAGAAAAAGTTTCCAAAATTTTACACAATTTTCACCAATTACTCTTTTAATTTGATGGCCCTTTCTCCTTTATATAATAATTTTTTTAGTTCACTTCTGTAAATTTTTAACAGTCAACTGTTAAAGCTATGTAGGATACAATAAAAGAAACTTTGCTTTCCACTTGCTTCCATAATTCTATTTTAAATGAATAAAGCCAAGGCTGCCAATAATGCGCCTTCCGCTATTTTAAAGTTAGTTCAAGAACATTACCTGGAGATAGTATTTCTTCTCTTTAGCCACAGAAACAAAGGGAAGAATAAACAAAACTTTCTTTCGCATTTCCAAAACCCGCTTCAAAATGAGTAATTCTGCAACAAGAGTCTTCCCAGCACTTGTAGGAGCTAAAAAAATGATTATTCCACAAGGTTTTAACAAAGATAAGTAACATTTGGTACACTGCATTAATAAATATTTTAAGCCATATCTAGTACTACAGAGCCTAAGGCTAACCTATCATTAAGACCCCAACTAGCATTTGAAACCTTTGTAACCTGAAATGCCCGACTTTAAACCAACTGTCTAAATAGTCTCGTACTGGCTGGGCGCAGTGGCTCACGCCTGTAATCTTAGCACTCTGGGAGGCCGAGGTGGGTGGATCGCTCGAGGTCAGGAGTTCGAAGCCAGCCTGAGCAAGAGCGAGACCCCATCTCTACTAAAAATAGAAAGAAATTAATTGGCCAACTAAAAATATATAGAAAAAATTAGCGGGGCATGGTGGTGCAT
>CAUYRT010055078.1:0-15960 GCA_963574885.1 Lepilemur ruficaudatus
TTAGCCGGGCATGGTGGCGCATGCCTGTAGTCCCAGCTACTCGGGAGGCTGAGGCAGAAGGATCGCTTGAGCCCAGGAGTTTGAGGTTGCTGTGAGCTAGGCTGACGCCACGGCACTCTAGCCTGGGCAACAGAGTGAGACTCTGTCTCAAAAAAAAGAAAAAAAAGAACATATCCACTAAATGGAGGTGTGGGATTTGGAAAGCCAAGGATCGAAGTGGAAACCAGCTGTACGTGTTGAGTGGCAGGGTGTGTGTTCCCTTGGAACAGCTGCAAGCAGGCATTCATTCACCACTCAGCGTATTTGTCCTTTCAAAGCACACGCCGTGTCTAGGTACAGGAGACCCAGTGGTTGAGTGAAAGGACACGGGCCCTGTGATCCCCCAGACGAGGTCCAAATCCCAGACCACCTGCTTACTAGCTGTGTGACCTCGAACAGGAGACTTAATCGGAGCTTCAGTTTCCTCATCTGTAAAATGGGCATATGAAGCCTAAGCAAGCAGGCTCCTGGGCCTTTCTGAGAGACCAAGCCCCCTAGCTCAGGCCGGGTGGTTTCACACTCTCTCTCCTGTTTCAGGTCGGCACCGACTGGGATGCCAAGGAGCGGCTGTTTCGCAACTTCGGGGGTCTCCTGGGGCCCATGGATGAGCCAGTGGGTATGCAAAAATGGGGCAAGGGGCCCAACGTGACCGTGACCGTCATTTGGGTGGACCCCGTCAACGTCATCGCGGCCACCTACGACATTCTGATTGAGTCCACTGCCGAATTCACCCACTACAAGCCCCCTTTGAACTTGCCCCTGAGGCCTGGGGTCTGGACAGTGAAAATTCTCCACCATTGGGTGCCAGTTGCAGAGACCAAATTCCTTGTCACGCCTCTGACCTTCTCCAACAGGCAGCCCATCAAGCCAGGTGAGTACTCCAGTGTCTGTGCGGGTGGAGATGTGCCATCCCCAGGGCCTGCGAGGGTCCCTGGCCTGGGCAGATGATGCTGCTCAGACGTGGGGCACGTGACCGCCTCGCAGGACAGCGTTCCTTGCTCTCGGCATTTATTTTCCTGCTCATTCGCCCTAGAAAACCATCTAATTTCCTACCTGCAACTGAGGTCATCTGTTTATGTATTAGATACTTAGGTATTGGACTCCCGTGGGACTTGCAGAAGGCCTCGATCATATTTAGGACAAGATGGGAGATAAACCCAGGCAGATAGTGAGTTTCAGCAAATCTTGTTTGCTATTTAAAAAATTTAACTAAAATAGGAAATTCTGTTCATCAAAAATATGATAGAAAGATGGACCACATACCAGTGGGAGATATTTGCTACACATTTTAAAAAAAAGTAATACTCAAATTCAGAACATATAAAGAAATCCCATGAATCAGAGGTTGGCAAGCGATGGGCCGCAGGGCAAATCCGCACACTGTCTGTGTTCGTAAGTACAGTTTTATCGGAGCACGGCCACGTTCGTTACGTGTTGCCTGTTTCTGCTTCGGGAATAAAATGGCAGAGTTGAACCGTTGTGACGGTGATAGCATGGCCCACAAAGCCAAAAATATTCATTATCTAGTCCTTTACAAAAAAAGATTGCCAATCCCTGCTGTAAAAGAGGAAAGCAAAATAAAAGAGAACAGGCATGGCCCACATACATATCAAAAGATGTTCAGCCCCGTTAATGATGACAGAAATGTGGACATACCTGCAGGGATCTGCACAATTTTATGTTTAGGAATCTTTGTCCAGCATTATCTGTAACAGCATCATCATCATCATCTACAACGGGTACACCAAGGGGGTTAGGGTTAGGGTTACAGATAATGCCGGACAAAGATTCCTAAACATAAAATTGTACATATCCCTGCAGGTATGTCCATTAGACTCCTAGAAACGGGGTTTCAGGGTCTCTCAGTATTTGGAATTGTTTATCTCCATCTAACAGATCACAAACCCAAAATCCAGAAACACATTCCAGCCCTTGTTAGCCGAAGAGAGTTCTTGATTGGATTCCATTTAGCCAATCATGCAAAGGGAGGGAGACACAGACTTGGGGAAGGATCCCTGGAGTCCTAGGAAAGGGGTCTGGAAGTGAACGCTCAGCTTCTGCTGTGTCTCCGTGTTGAGCAAGCAGGAAGATGGAAACTGGTGTTTTCTTGAGATGGAAGCCTGCTTCTCCACGCCCCTATGAACCAGGGAAAAGACAACCCCTCCAGAGCTAGCCAGGCCAGAGCCCACCCACTAGGGCCCCCAGTGTCCCCTTGATCAGGTGCACATCTTGGTGTCACTGAGGATTTCCAAAGCCAGACACGGAGTAGAGGGATGCAAATGGCTGCATCTTGGTTGCTTGAGGTGCACCTGCAGGAGGGAACAAAGGAACACTCCTGAATCCAGCCCCACCCCGGCAAAACAGCCCAGGGCCATGCATTGGGTCCTGATTTTCCCAATGTTCTCTTCTGGAGTTTCTGAGGAAGGAACGGTTCTTTCCACCCATGCGCAGGGTGACCCGAGGGTCATTTTGCCCCACAGGGAGCGGCCCTCCTGTTGTCGGTAATTGTATTCGTTAATGATGTTCCAATGACAGGGAACACGGAGGTGGGAGCAATGCAATTTGTAAAATGATTCATCAAGAGCAATTTGCTATTGATGCGTCCCTGGTAATCTCAAGAAATCTGATGAGGTGGAATTGAGGAAAATTTAATTATAGAGACGAGCAAGCGTCGTGAGCTGATATTGTAATAGCATTTCCCACATTAACTTCATTTCCCATAAGGGTTTTTTGCATCAACCACAATACTTGGTTCCCGGTGTTCCAATGTTTGTTAGCTGCTCCTTTCATTTTGAATGTCCTGCCTTTTGTCTGTTTGGGTGTCCCGCCAGCCCCCCAGCTTCTCACTCTGCAGAATGGAGGCTTTGGGACCTGCACCAAAGGCAGCAGGCTCTGGTCTTTTGGCAGACGGGGCTGGAGCCGCCCACCCTGACTGCCGGCACTAGAGAGCGGTGGGCGGGGACCAGTTTCCAAGTGTGGTGTCTCGTAACTACCACGAGAGAAAGAAGCTTCGCTAAATCCCAGCAAGACAGAATCTATGTTCAGTGCACATGCTCTTTCTCCTACTTGTCACTTTCCAAACCATAGAGCCCCTGCACTTCCTGGGACGTTGGTCACTGAAGCAGTGATGTGTTAGTCAAGGCACATTTTGAATTCAGCTAGTATTCTCATTGCTTTTAGAGGGACAGGCAGACGATTTTTCTTGCTCCTCCTTCCCCACTCAGGACCACACATACTGGAAGAAAATAACCTGGTAATTATCCCAGTTCTCCTTGTTACCACTGATGGTGGCAGTTGCTGCGGGGAAGCTTTGTCTTCTGACCACTGCGTTACCTCGGAGGGAGGTTTCTTCTAATCCCAGCTGTCTCGGCTATAGCAAAAGCTGACTTGGTAAAACACAATGCACCAGACTCACTGTCCAGTCTTCTTAAAAAATATATGCTTGTATTTAGCGATAAAATAAGCAGTGAGTGGGGGCTCCTTAAAAAATAGAAGGGTTTAGCTTCTTTCCTTCACCCCAAACTCCTACACTTTCTGCTTCTACATTTTGAAGCTCTGGGAAGTCGTAACAGTCTCTCTTGTACGCCCGTTACTTTACAGTTTTCATAGCACGTGGGCTTCTGCTAGAGCCTCTTGCCAGCCCTGTGGGACTAACTGGTGGCAGGATGGGTATCCCCATTTTACAGACGGGGAACCAAATCTTTAAAAGACTGGCTCCCAGATGGACGACAGGAGGGCCGCTCCCTGTGGGGTCAAATGACCCTCGGGTCACCCTGGGCATGGGTGGAAAGAACCATGCCTTCCTCAGAAACTCCAGAAGAGAACATTGGAGAAATCAGGACCCAATGCATGGCCCTGGACTGTTTTGCCGGGGTGGGGCTGGATTCAGGAGTGTTCCTTTGTTCCGTCCCGAAAAACAAAAACAGGAACATTACTCTAACTTCCCACTGGTGGATGCGTCTCCAGGAGAGCACTGGCTCTGGTGTCAGCCAGTCCTGGATTTAACCCCAGATCTGTCTCTAACTATAGCTGCTTCTGTTTCCTCATCTGGAAAATGGGTATGATAAAACCAGCCCTACGGTTGTATACGTGTGTGAGGATTACAGACTAATACCAGCAGTAATAACTCCAGCTAAACTTTTTCAAGCACTTAATATATCCAAGGTGCCATTTTAAGCACTTCATATGAATCAAGCTATTTCATCCTCACAAACAAAGCTATGAGCATGGCATTAGTACTTTATTCATTTGATTGGTGAGGAAACTAAAGCATAGGGCGTTGAAGTCAGAGGTCACACACCTGGCATGTGGGACGTGGGGATTTGAACCCAGACGGCCTGACTGCAGTGCCTGGGCTCTTGCATGGAGCGCGTCTCAGAAGCTGGCATGTCGTAGGTGCTCAGCAAGGCAGAACTGTTAGGAAAGCTAGTTTGACCGCCCACCCCACCCCACTCTGGTCCAAGCTTCATGCTTGCCAGGACGATTTCGCTGTGGTCGGTTCATGCACCATGTGTTGAACTAGGCTGCCAGGAAGCAGAAATCCATGACTTACCATGGTGGACACTCAGCAGCTGAGCGCTGACCCCTCACCAGGCTTTCAGGTCGGCAGACCTGGGTGCAAACCCTGGCTCTGACACTCGTTACCTGTGTGATTTGGGGAAAGGTGCTTAATTAGGCTTTGTGCTTGCTATTCCCTCTGCCTGGAATTCTCTTCCCCCAGATCTGTTTGTTAATCAGCACTCGGGTCAGATGTCACCTCCCCAGAGCAGTCTCCCCTGCCCACCCCAGGTAACATAAACACCATGTCACTCTCTAACCCAGGAGTTGGAAAACTTTTTCTGAAAAGCGATAGATACTAAACATTCTCAGCTTTTCAGGTAAAATGCATCCTCTACCTCAAATACTTAACCTGTGCTATGGCGGCACAAAAGCAGCCATAGATAGTGTGCAAACAAATGAGCATCGCTGTGTTCCGATAAAACTTTATTTGCAAAAACAGGTGGCAGGCCGGATTTGGTCCAAGGGCTGTAGTTTGCCAAACCTCTGCTCTAACTCAATATCTTATTACCTTCATGACACTTACCCCTGCCTGAAGTGACCTTATTTATCTACTTATTTCTTCGTTGATGTCAATCCCTCTCCACTGGATTGTAAGCTCCTTCCCTATCTGGTTCACTCCACCACCTAGAATAGAGCCCGGTACCTAATAGGCACTTAAGATACATATATTTATGGAATAAATAAATGCCTTGCAGATCATAGATGTTTAGTAAATATGTGTTGGATGAATGGCTTGCACAAGGTAGCTACTTAAAAAATACGTATTGAATGAATGATTGGACTATTGAAGACACTCCATAAATATGTGTTGAATCAATAGAGGAACGCATCATGCCCTGAACAAAATGGGCTCTGTCCTTGCAGGCTCAGTTTCCTCACCTGTAAAATGGGACTGCTAAAAGAACTTCCTCATGAGATTGTCACGTGAATTAAAGGAGGTGATGCCCAGTGCCCAGTGTGGCACCGAGCAGATGGTAAGTAGGTGTCCAGGTAGTGGCTCTTCTAATCCCAAAATTGTTCCCTTTGGCTTTCAGAGGAGGCACTGAAGCTGCACAATGGGCCCCCCCGCAGCGCCTACATGGAGCAGAGCTTCCAGAGCCTCAACCCCGTCCTCAGCCTGCCGATCAGCCCCGCCCAGGTGGAGCAGGCCCGGAGACACGCGGCCTCCATGGGCGCGGCGCTGGAGGGCTGGCTGGACTCGCTGGTGGGCGGGATGTGGACCGCCATGGACATCTGTGCCACAGGCCCCACCGCCTGCCCCGTCATGCAGACCTGCAGCCAGACGGCCTGGAGCTCCTTCAGCCCTGACCCCAAGTCAGAGCTGGGGGCGGTCAAACCCGACGGACGGCTCAGGTAGCACCAGGCACGCGTGAGCTATAGCAGGATCTCAACGGGGAAACAGCCAGAGGGGCTGTGGGGCCCAGACCCTGGCCTCCCCCCCCCAGGGGGTGCCTTTTGTGCAAGGGGCTCTCCTGGCCACAGAATGGTGGGGAAGGTAGGTGAGCAGGCCAAAGCAGGCAGTCCAGCAACCTGCGTTTGGCAAGCTGCAGGTGGGATGGCTCGGTCCCAGCGCAGTGGTGGTCTCACCTCTTCTGGTTGATCCTCAAGTCCTACAGGTTCCTCGTCATCCCCTCCAATGACACGACCTCCCCCCAACCCACTCCCCAAGACCAGTGATTTTCAAGCTTTTATTTTGAGCAGCAGAACGTTGTTGACAGAGCGCAGTAGTAGGCAAAGTTCAGGGTGCGGATGAAATCCAAGCTGCTCTGGTTGAAGCCGAGGAACGTGAAGTGTGAGGTTCCCTCTCGAAGCCCAGCCCGCCGGGCGGTCCCTTTGCCGTGGGCGTCTCCTAAGGTACCTCTTCAGAACCCAAGGGCTCTGCAAAACCCAGTTAGACCAGCACTGCCCAGACTGACCGTGGGTTTGCTCTCCAGCTCCACCCTTCAGCTCGTCTTTCTGCTCCTCTTGGCTGGGACACCCTGCTGCGCCAGCCCTGAAATGACAGGCCCCTGAACGTCACGGTCACGGCCCTTTGAAGGAAGGTAGCAGGCTTGGGAGGGCTCTGAGCCTCCCAGCAACCCTCCTTGGGTTGAGCTATTCTCCTTAGTCACTATTTGAGCAAAAAAGCCTTTTGATGGGGTGCGCCTAAGGTCCACCCAGAAGTGTGACTGCCAACTGTCCGGGGTCCCAGGCCTCCCCTGGCAAGGCTGCCACCAAAGTAGCAGAAACAATTCGATGCTGTGAGCATGAGCCTCCAGCCTCCTGGCCATCCACGGGCTTGAGGCCAAGGACATGACCTCTCTGGCCTTTGAAAATGAGATCCCAGGGGACCATGGCCACGAAACTCAAAAGACATCACTTGTAGCCAAACTCCTGAGCTAGACAGCACAGCAATACCCGTCACCTGCCAGAGCCCTTCCGTTCTGAGGTCAGGCCCACAAAACCTTCCTGACTCACTCAGTCGATGCTGTCGGGAGTGACCAAACTGCAGGGACCAGACTTCTCACGTCCAGGAAAAAGCATTTCAGATTTGGTTTTTAATTCCATGCCCTTCCCTTATCCACGGTGCCAACAGGCCCATATGGACAGACAACATAAAAGTGGGAAGGTTGTTTTAAAAAAGTTAAAAATAGTGTTACTCGAATGCTTGAGTTACTGAAACCTGAAGGGTTTCCTTGCCATAGGCCCCCTGGAGGCCTCCTTCCTCCCGTAACCCACCTACCCCGAACGACAGACTTCCCTTGAGAGAGTCACACCTGCTGGAGACCCCGTCCTGCTCCTTCTCTCCAGGGTGGGCTCGAAGGTACCTGTGTGTCACCACGTCCCCTGCCCAGCAAGGCAGGATGTCCTGTTGGCAATTGAGGACATAGAGAAGGGATAATTTAGATATTTATTATTTATATGTTTTAGTCAATGACTAATTAGTAGGTGCTGTTTTTGCAGCTTGTCAATTACGTTATCTTACTAACTGGAGCTGCCTTTATTCACGAAAGGCCCCCAGCCCCCCCAGCCTTGCCATCCACTCCCTCCTCTCCCAGCCCTGGTGTCTCTCTCTCTCTCTTTCTTGATTTCTCTCTGTCTGCCCTCTGTCCTCAGAGTATAGCAGGGGACACCCTGGGAGGAAAGCTCTGACCTGCATCGTCCGCTGCTTGGAGGGGTGGGTGTCTGGGGCCTGCGAGAGCCTCGTTCTGCCTCACACAGGGTATGGCCTCATCTGTCCCTTCACTTCCAAGAGCGTTGGAATTCCTGAGCCACCCTTGCCCCCGGCCCAGGGAGGTGACAGACTCAGGCGGGGGCATATGCTGACCGCAGAGAGCTGAGGCCCTCCCTGCTTACTCTGTTGGTGACTTCCCATGACCAGTCTAACCACGGGCCTTGATGTGACCATGACAGAGGGAAACGGGCCCCTTCCATCATAGGAAGAGGCTGGTCAGACCCAGCCAGAGAGCCCAGGGGACAGCCATTGTCAACAGTGGTCCTGGGGGCCTCAGAGTGGCTTTCTCAGAAAGCCCATACTGAGTGGTTTTACAGACTCTGGGTGGGAGGCCGTGAGCCAGGGGCCACATTCTCTTCCTGCCACCAGCCTCAGCCTACGGCCAGGGTCTCCCTGGGCTTGCTGAAGCCACCTGGGAGGCTTCCCTTTCACTCTCCTTGCCAGTCACTAGGGCTCTGTGTTTTCCACAGTGTTATTTGCAGTGGCTTTGGGAATTCAGCCGCGGTAGGTCCCTGTGTAGAGTGTGAGCCTGCAGACTTCAAGACAGGGTCCCTCCCACACCCACTGACACTTCTGCCCTTGTTTCCATCCCGGAGCCAGTGGAGAAAGGCACAGCTGGCCTGCTCTGGGGACACTGTCTTTCCCCTGAGGTTTCACTCCCCTCTTGCAGCTAATTTAGGGTGTTCCTCTGTCTCCTCTGTTTTCAGTCCAGATAATAATTTTGCAGATGTTACATTTGGTTAAAAAAAAAAAAAAAAAAAGGAGGAGGATTCCAAACAAAGCACAGCATGATTTAAGAAAAGGGGATGTTTTCCCAGGGAAAATAGCGTAACTCCTCTTTTTTTTTTCACATGCCTGAGAATGATTTATTTATTGGAGGCCATTGGAGGCCATTGGTCAGACAGGCTGGAGCTATGGCTGCTTGAGGATTTCAGAAGCACAGAGCTGCAGTCTCTGGAAACCCTATTACAGCCTGCAGGGTACAGTGACTGTGGGCCACTGACTACATCCCTGGAAATTTAGGAAGAATTAGAGGTAGGACTTGTGTTGGTTTGTGGCGCAAAGGAAATATTTCATACGTAGACTGCTGCACTCTGTAGGACTTCCTACCCACCTAGTGACATTCAGGCAGAAACTGAGCTCACGAGACAGCAAGCCATCCCAAATCCCACTTCCCGGGTCATGCATAAAGCATTATGTCTCCAAGGAGGACGTGAACAATTCCCAAGGTCCTCATGCTTTAAGAAATGCACTAGTTCCTCCCTTTGGAAAAAAGGCTTTCCTGGAGGGCTCCTGAGTTCTTCCGGCTTTGTTTCTCATTGTTGGTTTAACTTTTAAAATGCAAATGGAGGATTTGAGAGGATAAGCAAGACCACACACCACCCCCCACCCCAAAGAGGCAAATTGTAGCTACTTGGGGCGCATGCCCGGGTATGTGGGCACCATGCTTCCTTCTGGTTCTCTGGTTTGCAAATACTGAGAGAACAGTGGCTAGATGCTTGGACTCTGCCAAGAAGGTGCAGAGTAGAGGAAAGCAGTAGCCACTGGGTGTGTGGCACGGACAAAGACCCCTTTCACAACCAAGTTCACTGAGGATTAGGGATACCACCTCCCCAGCAGCATCCTGGGGGCACACTGGAAATAGCTGTCAACACACTCAGCTTTAAAGACAGCAAGGTAGGTCTGCCATATCAAACCACGTTCTATGGTAGGGGCACAAATGCTTATAGGGTCCAGGACACTGACACAAATGAGTGAAACAGTCGGTGTAAGACAGAGGGGAGTGGTAGGGACCACGGGCTTACTGGCATGCAGGGGACCCATCCAGAAGGACCAGCTGCCACTTAGCTCCAGCCTGTCATTGCATGTAAGAATGCAAGCACAGTGTAGAGGGATCTTCCAATTTGGTAAGGGAAGCCAGAAATCCAGATTTTGATTAAAAATGTGATTTTTCAATGTCGGCTATTTTTTCTTTTAACACACTGTGGTCAAAGAAAAATTCCACAGTTCCACTTTTGCACTGCCAGCAACCTCTGCTCTCTGGAGAGGTGGTTTAAAATGATTTTAGGCATTGCCCTGATGGAGGAGGGAAAAAGCCAACATCAGGTCAAGGCAAAAATAATAGCTCATGTTGAACTCTGAAGGGCATGGGGACCTCTTGCTAGTTACTCCCCTCCCAAAGAGACCATCCCAGTCTCTTCCAGAGGAAGACTGGCTTGTTCAGCTCTCCTGGTCCCAAGACAGTCTGTGCTGAAGGGAAGAAGGAACAGAATTTGGAGATCTGGACTCTTACCCCTTAGACGTGCAGAGGTCCACATCTTCGTGGGGCCACACCTTATGGGGCTCCATCAAGTGAGGCAGAAATGGCAAAGACAGGGTCTAGGAGGAAGGGGTGGTGTGCGAACAGCTGGGCTCTCTGCAAATCCCAAGCTTTGGCTGCCATCTTGCCACGTATCTGGAAACCTCTTCTGAAACCATGCAGAGCTGTGCTGGTTCACGGGATGTCCTCTTAGCTTCCGCCTCAGTTACCTTGCTTTGCCCATGGGTCTACCACAGGCACTACCTCATTGTGTCTGCTGAGAAGTTTACCTGGGGGGGAATAAAGATGTCCAAATCTGCTTGAGTTGAATGTACGATCTATGCAAATTCTCTCTCTCTCTGTCTCTCTTTCTCTCCCTCTCCTCTCCCTCTGCCTCTCTGGCTCTCTAACTTAGAGGCATTATTTTTCTTACCTTGCAAACAAGATACTGTATAGGACCCTCTTAAGACTGAGGAGGGCTTTCCTGCGCCACCTATGTCTATCCCTCACGTTGTCTTTGCTTCTGTTCTTGCCAAGCCCCACACAGGAAGAAAGTGGCCTCTCTTCCCTCTCCACTTGGCTGGGGATACTCCAACTGCCTCTGCCTACAGACACCACTGGAAAACAGGTTCTGCACCTTGCCACCCCCATTCTTACCACCACCTATTGCATTCCTCATTTTCCTCCAGCTTGCTTCTCCCATCCCCCCTTCCAAAAAAAAAAAAAGCCTTAGGTTTCTCCTTTTTGAAATGTGGCCTTAAAATTAGTTTTGGGAAGCTGACCGTCCTCTCCCTCACATTTCCTCCCACATCCAGAAGAAAGAGCATCATGAAGCTTTTGTGGCAGCCTCCTTAGCAAGAGGCTGCCAATCTATAGTTTGCAGATGTGATAGAAATTGCTTACAAATGTCATCTTCAAGAAAAATGTCCTTATATTTTTCCTATGGGCAAAATAAAGGCATGGGTGTTCATCTAAACCTTAGCCAACTCCTGAAACACTCTCTTAGAGCATATTGCCTCTGTAATGGGCTGGCTTAATTACCTGCAGAGTGCTCACAAAGGCTTTCCAAACCTCCCCTCCCCCCAAGACTGGGTGACTTTGTGTACTTCCTCCAAGGATAAATCAGGAGGGTTTCTCAGTTTATCCTTAGTCCTTCCTGCCTGGAAAGTGATAGCACTAAATCTTCCCAGCAGATGGGTAGTGTTCTCAAAGGGATCACCCTCTGCCTACCTTCAGACTCTATCCTTTATCCTTCCATCGCGCCAGTGCTGATGGAGGCCAAAGACAACCCCAGGGTTTTCATAGGCAATTCACTGGAATTGAGCGCAATTGTCTTTGTAGTCCTTTTGTCTTTTTTTAAAAAATATTACGATGTTGTCAATAGCGTTTGTTTGGGTATTTGTTTTAGAGGCCTCACAATAAGTTATTACCGTCCCCCCTTCATTGTTTTCAAGATGTGGTGATATAGTTTTTAAAAATAACTATTTTGTTATAGATCATAATATGCATAAAACTGTACAGAAATATTTTGTATTGTATTGATTTTAAAAAAAAGAGAATCTGTAAATAAAGTTTTAAAAAGGAGAATTCAAATGGCACACACTGAAAGATGTAGATATTTTGCTATTTATTTAAAGGAGTATTTTAAAAGATACTGAACTATCAGAAATTGACCAATAATCAAAGTTCCAATCATTCGAAAGCTTTTCTTTGAAGTAGAATGTGATTCTTGGAAACAATTGCGTTACCTGCCCATTTTTGCACCTTTTCTGTCTTTTCATTTAGCAGAAAACAACAACAACAACAACAACAAAATTGTGCCTTAGCTGTATTTTTTTGTCTAGGGGAGTTTGTTTCTGTCTGACAAAGCAAAATCTTTTGCAGAAAACAGTGGATGTATTAAATACTGTATCATACCAAAAACACTGCAGGTGTATATAGACGCTTTCTGTCATACTGTGTTTTCAGATGCAGAATTTTAAAATTAAAAAAAAAAAATACTGTCTTTATGCAACAGTGGCTGTATGGCTTCTTTTCAGCAATATTGTGCATCTTCAGACAATCTTATGTTCTATCATCTGTATGGTGACAGATAGGATGACTATATAATTTATCATCTAAACTGGGATAATACTTTTGATAGCTAAAGAAGGCACCACCTGGATGAGACCCTGAGGCTACAGGCATAAATGGGGCTTCTCCTGGGAAAACCTGCATGGGTGGACATATTCCCTAGCTGCACTTTTTTTCCTGACTGCCTGCTCTGAACTGTGGTGATGTGACTGACTCAGGCCAATGGGACAGCTAGACTGTGTTTCCCAGACTGCCTTGTTCTTAGCTGTGGCCATGTGACTGACTCAGGCCAATGGGACAGCTAGACTGTTTTCTAGACTGCCTGCTCTGAACTGTGGCCGTGTGACTGACTCAGGCCAGTGGAATGGATGTACAGCACCTCTAGCCCTGGCCCAGAAAACCTCCCACTAGACTTTCTCTCAGTCTTTCTCCATTTGTCAGCTCAAATGTTTTAATCATCTTGATTTTGTGCATTCATTCAGTTGGCCTATTTTGCTGCTCTTTTTGGAATCTTCACACAGCCCCCAACTTAAAGGGAGGCAGCACGAAAATATGGGAGAAGGCTGAGCCCCTGAAGAGCCACGTACAAGGCCCCCTGACCAGAGTCACCCCTATTGACTGACATGGAAAGAAATAGCATTTACTTCTTCATACAACTGAGAATTTAATCTGTTACGGTAGCTAAGCTTAGCTTAATGAATCCATCTGGACATGGAAATTTAGATGTTTCTCTGGGAAAATCCACATTTTAGCCCCTTCATTCCATAGGTAAAGATACAGAGAGCCAGATGGGTGAAGCCACACATGGTCATGATAGTCAAGTCTAGAACCAAAGTTTCCTATCCTCTGATGAATTTTGGACAAGTCATTGGGAGGGCCAGTTCCTCCATTCTTAGGCTCATTATCACATCTATATGCGGCTTCTGAGGGCTGTGGCCAAGGCTTGGGAGTACCCAGCTGGCCGGGTTATAGAGATACCTCTAATTCACCCTACAAAGTTTTTAAAGGCAGAGCGACGCTGAGACTTAAGTAAGATTTTAGCAAGTAGAATGAAATAAGCTAGATATTTCCTCATTAGACAGAGGGGCAAATACACAGGGAGCCGTGTCAGCTTCAGCCTCCTTGAGCTTGGCTGAGGAGAGCAGATGAGTGATTCCATATTTAAAAAGATGCATAGACCCAAGATTCATTTGCCAAAACCTTTTTCCAGCCTGACTTTATAGCCAACCTCCCCCTCCTCTGCCCAAAGATAAGCCCTCAAAAAATGAGTTTAGGTACAAGGGAAAAATAAATTTCTAAAATCCTCATGGGAGTAAGGATCATAGCTTGTCTTGTTCCCTGTGGTGCTCCCAGTATTTAGCACAGTGAATCCAGGATGCGGGTACTCAGTGAATGTTTACTGAATGAACAAGTGAATGATGCTGTATTTCTTAATTCGCTAACACTGTGAGCATAGGATCGTTTGTCCAACATGCTGTCTTTACATCCATCATTTGATTGAGAATATTTGTCAAAACATAGGTTATTTCAAAGTAAACCATGATGTTAACCTTAAATAATGAGGTTTTTGGGCCTATTTCGTTAAAGATTGGTTAGAATTTCTTTCTTAATTATTTACTTGGTTCATCTGATTAATGATTTTAAGGGTTTTTTTTAATTTCTTTTTTTTAAGGGGAATCCTTTTCTAAACAAAACTGTACATTAAACCTCAAGAAACTTTTAAAAATTGGGGATTGGGGGGACTAGAGAGTTCTATCTTAGCAGTGGCCCCCACCCCCACCAGCCAACCTTTTTGGTGACTCCAAGGGATATGTACACAGCCATGCCCTGAAATCCATATGTCTGGTGGAAGCAGCTAGACTTGTAGAATTGGCTGAGGCCTTGCTACCAGGCAAGTTCTAGGCAGAAAGCTGAGTTCTAGGCTGGGTTTCTGAAGATAAAACCAAACCAAGAACAATTCACTCTTCACCTGGTGTTGGAAAGTCAGTAGGGTAGTAACATAGAGCTGGGGCTAAAAGGAAGTACGACTGGCCTGAGATCAAGTTTTGGAGACTCTTGATCTTGTACATTCATAGTTAGTTCATCTGTTCCCCTTGTGTGCCTGGAAACCCCATATAGCCCCAACCATGATGGGAAGTACTGGCCCAAAAACCAAGAGACCAAGGCCCTCCCTAGCTCAGGTTCTGCCACTCACTTGCTGTGTGATCATAACAAGTGTCTGTCCTACGATAGATCTCAGTCCCTCAACTGCCAAATAAATGGGAGTGGGGCCTATTGACCACTGGGGGCCTTTAAGTTCAGACATGTGGGTACATAGTTCAATCCCCACCCAGTACCTGATATAGAACACATAAGGTATCTGACCCTTGCAAGAATATGTTCTCAGGATACGATATTTGATGTTCACATGTATATTAGGGTTCTTTCACATGCAAATAACAGTAACCCAGATGGCGGATGAGAAAAGCCGCCAGCCAGAGTGTCGTCTCCGCAAAAAAGACAGATTTTAGAAGAAAGCGGAAGAAATAAGCAAGCAGACAAGCATACATCGGACGAGGGTCAGAAGGAGAGATACCTGAGACCACGAGAGACTCCATGGGGGGAGTCTGCAGAGGAGAACTGGAAGGAGAAAGCCCCCGAGAAGCTTGGAGACCAGCGACAAGGGCAGGTGGAGCGGCTAACTTTCCCCTCCCTTGCATCTCGGACTGCTAGTGGGCTCCTGAGTGGTTGGAGAGACCTGCTAACACCAGCCCAGAAACAGCTGCTGCCGGTGAGCGGTGAGCCTCTTGTGGCCACAGCACCAGGCTCCCAGCTCCCCTGGGACCCCTCCCAGCCCACAGACTCCAGCCAATCAGCAGGCGCCATATTGCCTCATTCTCCCCTCCCCCTCCCTACCCGCAGCTGCTGAGAGAGACAATTTAGCCACCACCTGGAGGCATCTCAAGGGAACGGGACCTTTCCATTTGGGACCCTACAGAAGCCTGAGGGGTACTCAGACTGTGAGCTCCCTATCCACCAGCCCTCCCAGGTGCTGCTGGCCTGCTGACTCCAGGAAAACAGGGCAGATCCCGAGGCTGAGAGACATCGACCCAGCTTGGGCACCCTGTGGGTGACTTAGGACTGACACGCCACTTCCTGGTGGGGTCAGGGTTTGAATTCTGGGGCTCAGGGATCAGACCCAGTGCATCCAAGTCTTGCATTGCCCTGGGGCAGAGAAGGGATATTTGTGAACTGTGCCTACTTGGTGTGTGTGCCTTCGGGGGAAGATCAGCATACTTGAGGGGCAACTCTCCTTGCAGGGGAGGGCCGTGTCCCCAGCCCAGGATGCTATCCTGGGCAGGGAACCTCCCGGCCTGCATCACAGCCAGGGGAGACCCACTGGCATGAGGTCCTGCCCGCTGGCATGAGGTCCTGCCCGCTGGCAGAGGCCCAGGAGAAACTGTGGAGCTGGGGAGGGTGGAAAGGAGTGAGATTTGCTCCAGACTGCAGGTCTCAGACAGCCCCATCACCACACGCAGACTTTCTGGCCGAGTGAGGCCATTTCAGCCCCTCCCTGACAGCTTTGCCCAGAAGCAAAGAAAAGCCTTTTGACCATGCTAACAGCAACTGTGGTGCTTGAGGGCAGGCTTACCCAACCCAGCTCTGCCCAGACTCACTCCCAGACCTGCCCCCACTGAGGTGGAGAATAAGAACACACCTGGAAATCCCAGGGCACCACCACCACGTGAGGCGCTAGAGTGCCTCTCCAGAGGAACCAGAGCTGATTACAGGACCC
>CAUYRT010055081.1:0-104717 GCA_963574885.1 Lepilemur ruficaudatus
CTGATGGAACTGCCAGTCACAGGGCCTTCTTCCTCCTCCTGTTCACATGACCTGGGCCTGGCCAATCACAGAGCTCCATTCTCCTGTCTCCAGAGACTGAGAAGACCACATGACCCAAGCAGGACCAATCAGAGCCGTCCACGGATGCTAGGCTGCTATGAGCCCTGAGAGAGAGGTATGTGTGGGATGGTGAGTTACTAGGTCGTGTACGACTGACGCTGCCAGGAACTCTCTTTCCCACCCCACGGAGAGAAGAACTTTCCAGAAGGAAGGCATAAGTGAGAGTTGGAGAGAGAATGACAAGGCCCTGTCCACACTGTTAAAGAGCCCAAATCCAGTTATGACGGCAAGCAGCTCAGCTCGTGGACTTCTAAGTTACATGAACTGAAAAAAAAAAAAAAAAAAAATCGATTAGATGTCTGTCACTTGCAGCCGCAACAATCCTGACTAATACAAAGTCCACATAAAATGGGGTGCCAAGGCACATCTGCCTGAGAAACTCATAGATCTGTTTTACAGTATTTTTGAAAGGGAATATCAGATAAACCCAGGGCTGAGGAAGCATTTGGTGAAAGGTAAATATTAATAATACACACAGAAAGTTGTTTGGCTTTCTCTCCCTGTCATTCTTGCTAACTTCCTAGGATCAGAGTGATTGCAAAAATCAGATTCTAGCCCCTGCTGGGTGCAAACTAGGTCTCTGGCATCATATAACTGAGCTAATTTTGAAGGCATAGGCTCTTCTCAATTCTTAAAATAAAAAGCCCCCCACACTTGTGTCAATCATGCAGCCAATTAAGAGGCCTCGAAATGACAAACCACCGGGTTGTTAAGGTAGATTAAAGACGCAGAAGTTTCTGATGGTTGGGATAATTAGACTGTCATCCTGCAGCATGGCCTGATCTGCTTGCCAGGGAGGGGGGTGTGGAAGCACCCAGGATTATTTTAACAGGTGGTTTAGAGAGCAAACTCCCCCGAATGCTCACCTACGGGGCTCAGCAAGGATTGATATGCCAGAACCAGGAGACTGGGGCTGAGGTGCGCACGTGTGTGTGTGTGTGTGTGTGTGTGTGTGTGTGTGCTCTTGACATCTAAAATTGGCCAGGGTGAACTTTAATCAAGCAGCCCCATCTGTTTGCAAAATGCAGGCACCTTCTACAACTTATCTGCCCCAAGGGGCTTTATTTGAGATGGAGTTTATTTGCCCAGCAAGTTATTAATACTTCTTGCCTTCCCTCAGGGAGCCCCCATGACCTGATTTGAACCTTTGAAGGCATGTATCAGATTTCAGATTTGATTCCTCCCAACCTAAATCTCTTCCCAGCCAGTCCACAGAAATCCCCATGAAGGCTGATTATCTTCCTCACCTCAGAGACCAAGAGAATTCCCATTGAAAGAGACCACTCAGCTCCCAGAGACCAAATAGAGGAGCTGTCCCTAATTTATAGAGAATTAAGCCTCTCCCACCCACATCCTCCTTGGCAGCTGTGGGTCCTTATTGCTTTGTTGCCGGTGGTCACAAAACTAGTGCTGCAAAAACCCCATGTTTATATACACATGAGGTCGCCAAAGGCAGTCTATAAGGGGTGCTAAATACTGCTAGAAATACAGTGAGATGAAGAAAATGTCATTTGTTGGTATCTTCTCAGGGAAATCCGTGTGCATGGGAGGAATGTTTTAATAAGCTGCTTGCCATCCATGGTGGCTGAAGCCACCCTCCCAAGAGTGTGGGGCCCATAAGCAGCAAGGCTTTTATTCTGCTGGCTGAGGGGTGCAGGCCTGGGGCCAGAGGGGAATTGCCGTAGATGGATCTCGGGGTGGGGGTGTTCAGGCAGCACCACCCGACCCCCCACCGCCTTCCCTCATGTGTTTGTACCTGTTGCTGCCGTAACAAATTATCATCAGCTCAGTGGCTTAAAACCACAGAAATGTATTCACTTAAAGTTCTAGGGGTCAGTAGTCCAAAATGGTCTTACTGGGCTAAAATCTAGGTGTGAGCGTTGGGCAGATCTGTGCTTCCCCTGGGGAGTGCTGGGGGAGAGTCTGTTTCTATACTTTTTCCAACTTCCCCAGCTGCACCCTTGACTCATGGCTCCTTCTTCTAGCTTCCGAGTCAGCAGTGTGGCATCTTCTCTCTCCAACTGCTTCCTTCTGCCCCCATCACATGGTTTTCTCTTCTGTCTGTAGTCACGTCTATCTCCCTCTTAGGAGAACACTGGTGATTGCATTGGGACCACTTGGATAATTTCCCCATCTCAAAATACCCAATTTAATCACATCTGCAAAGACCCTTATTCCATATAATGTAACATTTAGAGGCTCTAGGTTTAGGACCTGATATCTTAAGGAGTCATTATTCAGCCTATGACACTTCCTAATACAGGTTGAAAAATGACGTCACACTCACCCATTAGGGGAAGCGGGCACTCTCAGCCTGACCGTAGGAGTTCCAATTGATGCAGGACGACTTGGCAAGCTTCATCAAAAGGAAAATATATTTCTCTTGGATTCAGCAGTTTCTTTTAGGAATTCATCAATTCTGCTTCTAAGAATTCATCACAGAGATATACTTGAAAATGTACATGTAAGGTTGTTTTTTTCCAGCAGTGTTTATAACAGCCTAAATTTGTAAACCACCAAGTGACCCCAGCTATGGAGGCTGGTTGGATAAATTAAGGAACATCCATAGCACGAAATACCGTGCAATTGTAAAAGAGAATGAGATAGATCTGTGTGCGTTCATGTGGAAGATTCTTTAAGACAAGGGAATAAGATAAGCTACAAGACAGTGTGCAGAGTATGCTCCTATTTGTGGAGAGAAAGGGAGTATGTGCGTGGGTGTATGTGTGCATTTGTATTTGTGTATACCTAGAATATTCCTGTATGAGACAGAGCACAGGTCATCTCCTCTGTAGAGGGTGACTAGGAGGTTAGAGGTATGGAGTAAAAGTGGTTTTAAATTTTTACCATGGGCATTTATTAATTTTTCAGTTAAAAAATGGTTAATGAAAAAAAGAGAGAGTGAGAACATTGGTTTGGAAGCGCTGACAAATTACTAGCCTGTCTAATGCACCCATTCTTTTGGTCTTGTGTCTCCAACTCCCAACCCCATCAACCAAGGCCAAGGTATTGCCTCTCTCTTTCCAACACCCACACAGGCTCCCATTGCCTTTCTCCCTGGAGGCCCCTACGGTGTCCTTTGAGACCATACTGATTTCACTAGGTTTCAAATGGGGATGTCAGGGGGCATTGAGGACGTATGGGTTTGGGGGGAATATTAATAATTTTCTCTGGCCACAAACCAAGGCTGGGAAGAGGGAGGCAGAAAAAGAATCTCAGCCTAGAAATGAATAAGCTAGAGTTCAAATCCTGGTTATATGACCTTGGGCAAGTCGCTGAACCATTCTGAACCTGAGTTTCCTCATCTGAAATATAGGAACAATGTTGTAAACTCAAGATTGTGATGAGAATTAAAATTAAAAGCTAAAATATAGGAGATAGTCCTTTAGAAGCTCTAGACACTCCCAGAGTGGATGCCCTCCTTGGTGGTGGTCTTGACCTCTCGCTCAGACCATGTTGGTGGGTGGAAGACATTAGGTGTGAGGAGTGTAGACCTACAGAGTCAATAGTACAGGATCTTAGATCTTGTGGCTGTTAAGTTACCCAGCATAAGGCACAAGGTCTGTGCACCTGGCTTTCTAGACTATAAAACAGAGAATTCATAAAACACCAAGTTAATAGACAAGGCAGTGCAGGGTTTAATTAAACTTGTGGCACATTGAGAACCTCTTTAAATTAGAAATATGTTTTTAAAGGCTATGAGAAACCCATGGTCTCTTGACTACTGATGCTGAACCAAAGCACAGCTCCAACTCAAAACTAACTTTCTCGGCTCAACATGAAAACCACTGTGTGCCCAGAGTCGAAAGCTAAATAAATCACGAGGTGTGTAAACCAGCCTGGTCGAGGGCCCAAGGGCTGGAACAGTGAATTGAAGGTGAAGGACAGCCACATGGGACAAACAAGCTCTGCACCAGGCCTGGGAACCAGCTCAGAGCTTCCCATATGCCTGCTCTGGCTGGGCTCGGGCCACCTGGGCATAAGCTTGGGATGCCATGGCCTCATCACGGGATGCCTTGTACCCATCCTGGATGGAATGCCAAAGCATGCAGAGGTGTCTGCCCAGGCTCCAAAGGCAGACAACATCTCTTAGAAGCCCCCGGGCCCATTGTGCCATGTTAAAACAATTCTCCAGGTATTCTTAAAAAGATAAATGCATTTCAGTTTCCTTGGACTAAGTGAAGAATTAGTGAAGAATTCTTAAAGTGAAGAATTCACTTTCTCTGCAGTTGGTGTTACAGTGGTGTGTCAACCCTGAGTGCAGGTCTTGACATTTACTAATTAGAGCTTTGGGCACATTATTAAACTCTAAGACTTAATTTCCTCGTCTACAAAATGGGTATTATATGAAATTTCCAGGTACGGTGCGCATGTCTGGGAGATGGACACGCTTGAAGCTCTGACTCGGGTGGGGCAAAGACAATATATGTAACCTAAACATTTGTACCCCTGTAACATGCTGAAATAAAAAATAAAAACAAACAAACAAAAACCCCAAATTTCCTAAATTCCAAAATGACACTCTGCCACATTTCTGAAATCATGCTGGGTCTTATGATTAAAATATATATGTAATTTGATAGTGCTTTTTTTCCCCCCAAAGTCTCTTGTAAGATCATTGGTATTTTCTAACAGCTTTATTAACATTAGCAGCTTTATTCGCATGCCATACAATTTACCAATTTAAATTTTACAGTTCAGTGATTTTTAGTATATTCACAGAGTTGTGCGTCCATCGCCACAATCAATTTTAGAACATCACCTTCAAAATGAAACCCATACACTTTAGCTGTCACCCCCAGTCTTTCTGCCTCTATAGACATGCCTGTTCTGGACATTTCATAGACATGGAATTATACAATATGTGGTCCTTTGTGACTGGCTGCTTTCATTTGGCATGTTGTCTAAGTTCATCCATGTTGTAGTATGTATCGGTACTTCATTTCTTTTTATGTGTGAATGAATATTCCAATGTATGAATATGCCACATTTTATTTATCCATTCATTAGTTGACGGTTGTTTCTACTTTTTGTCTCTTATATGAATAAAGCTGCTATTAATATTTATGTACACGTTTTTGTGTGAACATATGTTATCATTTTTCTTGGGTATATAGCTAAGAGGGGAATTGCTGGGTCATATGTTAACTCGAGAACTCTGTTTAACCTTTTGAGGGACTTCCAGACTGTTTTACGAAGTGGCTGCGTCATTTTAGTATGTATGATGGTTCCAGTTTCCCTACATCCTTGCTAACACTTGTTATCTGATTTTTTCATTGTAGCCATCCTGGTGAGTGTGAAGTAGTCTCTCACTGCAGTTTTGATTTGCATTTTCCTGATGACTAATGATGTTGAGCATCTTTGTCTATTGGTCAACTGTATATCTTCTTTGGAGAAATGTCTCCTTAGATCCTTTGTCCATTTTTAAATTGGGTTGTCTTTTTATTATTTAGTTGTAAGAGGGTATTTTTAATATATTCTAGATGCAAGCCTCTTACTAGATATATGATTTGCAAATATTTTCTCCCATTCTGTGGGTAATCTTTTCATTCTCTTGATGGTGTCCTTTGAATCCCAAATGTTAATTTTTACGAAGCCCAGACTATTTTTCTGTTTGTCACTTGTGCTTTTGGTGTCGTAATTAAGAAATAATTTCATAACTCAAAGTCACAATGATTTATTTTTTTCTAGGAATTTTTAAATTTTGGTTCTTACATTTAAGTCTATGCTATGATCCATTTTCAGTTGATTTTCATACATATTGTGAAGTAGGAGTCCAGATTCATTCTTTTGCATGTGGACTTCCAGTTGTCCCAGTAATATTGGTTGAAAAGACTACTCTTTGCTCATTAAATTTTCTTGGAACTCATCTTAAAAAAATCAATTGACCATAATGTGAGGGTTTATTTCTATTCTACTGATCTGGATGTTGATCTTCATATAGACAACACCACACTGTTGATCACTGTAGCACTGTAGTTAGCTCCAAAATCAGAAAAAGTGAGTGCTTCAACTTTGTTCTTCTTTTTCAAGATTGTTTTGGCCATTCTCTGTCTCTTATGTTTCCATATTAATTTTAGGATCAGCTTGTGAATATCTGCAAAATGGCATCTGGAATTTTGATAGGGAATGTGTTGAGTCTGTAGATCAGTTTAAGGAATATTGCCATCTTAACAATATTAACTCTTCTGATTAATGAACTTAGGATATTTTCTCATTAAGTTAGATCTTCTTTAATTTCTTTTCAACAATGATTCATAGTTTTCAGGGTATAAGGTTTGCATTTCTTTTGTTTAATTTATTCCTAAGTAGTTTATTCCTTTTTATACTATTGTAAACAGAATTGTTTTCTCAATTTCGTTTTCATTGTTCATTGCCAGCATATAGATTTTTGTACATTGATTTTGTACTCGGCAACTTTGCTGAACTTGTTTTGTTAGTTCTAATAGTTTTTTAGTGGACTTCTTAGGATTATCTGTATGCAAGATCATGTCACATGTTTCTTCTTCCTTTCTAGTCTGAATACCTTTTATTTCTCTTTCTTATCTAATTACCCTCTCTAGAACCTCCAGTACAATGTGGAATAGAAGTGGCAGGAGCGTACATCCTTCTCTTGTTCTTGGTCTTAAGAGGAAAGCAATCAGTCTTTCACCATTATGAATGACGTTAGCTATGGGATTTTCATAGATGTCCTTTATAGGGCTGAAGAAGTTCCTTCCTCTTCCTAGTTTTTTGAGCATTTTTATCATAAAGCGTTGTTGGATTTTGTCAAATGCTTTTTCTGTAGAAATAATGGCATGGTTTCCTAGAGCTCTCTCCAGTGTTTTGCTTGGGAAAAAAGGTCTTTGGACCACTTCACTAATTTTAGCGCCAGCTCCAAGTAAGAACTACTTAAGTTCTGCCTGGTCACTGACTTTGGGACAACTGAGAGACGATGAGCAACTCTTTTCCACATACCTTTAAATCCAGCTAACCTTCCACTTGGCCCCTAGTTGAACTATCCTGCTCAAGAGCTGATTCCTATGACTGTGGATGATCAAGGCCTGGAAGATTAAGAATTGAGCTCATGACAATCCGATCAGAGTCTTTCTCTGCCCTTTGGGGGATGGAGGATAGAACAGGAAGTTGCTTTTGTCTCATCTTGAACATAATTTTCCTCTAATTCCTACTCATGGACATTTAAACCTGAGCATAAGTCATACTCCGAACTTAACTGTTTTGTAAGTTTTTCATAGGCTTCTATTTCACCTCTGCAGTCAAGGAGTAAGTTCTTTGAAGGCAGAGACCAAGCCTTAAATTTCTCTTGGGACTTTCACAGCACCAGGTAAAATGTTTGTCATATAGCACAGACTTGATAAATACACTTTACTAGTAATTTCCACCTTTTAGCAAAAGTGTCACACGTGAGTCTTGGCCTATCCACCCCACATTTCCTGGTGTTTGGAGGATGCTCAGCAGCAGGGGGAGAGAATGACGCCAACACTTAGATGAGACAGGAAACTGAGACACAGAGCCCTAGGGTCATGTGGATCCCTGGTTTCAGCTGTCTCATGTGGCTTTACAGCTTTTTATATAAGACATAACAGGAAGGTTTAAATGAGTGAATTTAATGTGGTGCTGAAAGAGAGGAAACTCTTCCATGCCAACATCCTTCCAAAACTTCATGAGAAAAGTGAGGTTAATAAAAGCAACTTTGTTGGTATCTAATGTCATGATGGAGATCATTCCACACAGTATTGTCTATCACTCCCTGATGCAGTTTGAAAAGAGATATTGACAAAGTGTGGCATGATGGCATCATTAGATGGCACTGACACACATGTCTCCCAGGGTATGACAAATGCCACCCTTGGCTCAGAAAAGATACACTGCCAGGAGTCGTCTTGGCACCGGTGATGATAACATAACAAAGCTTTTGGTTGATATCCTATCTACTCCTTCAACACCCGCCTCCAAATTCTGATTTGGGGTATCACTAACATAGAAACCAGAACACACTGCTCACTGACAAAACAAAGCAATAGTCAATTTTATTTGCAAAACCAAATCTATTAATATGTAAATCACTTAGCACAGTCCCTGGCACATGCTAAATGCTCAGTACACATTCACTGTTGTTCTGTCATTATTACTGTTGATGGAGCTTTCAGGATATCTGCTTATGAATCTAAATTCTCAGGTTAGACAGTCCTTTGGGCTGGGTTTCTTTGGGAAAGGTGAGTGGAGATTTCCTGTTTTTGTTTTAGAGAAATAACCAGGACGGCTGTGAGCCATTTGGCACAAATTGTGCCACTGTGCACACAGGTGAAATGAATTGCTCCTCAGAGTCAGTGGGCACATAGTAGCTCAGGATGTCCAGCAAGGCAAGTGCTAACCAAGATTCATTTCTGAAAAGACTAGGTGTCTGCAAAACCATTCACGCCAGTGAAAAAAGTGTTGAGAACCTGTTCTAGTCATCCTATTGCCAAGTAACAAACTTATAAAACTTAGTGGTTTAAATCGACAATACTCACTTATTCTGCTCAGGAATCTTCAGTTGGGGCAGAGCTTGGCAGGGACAGCTCATCTCTGTTCCGTGCAGCATTAGCTGGGGTGGCTGGAAAGCTGGGGCCAGAATCATCTGGAGACGTCTCTGCGGTGTTGGGAGATTGATGCCTGCTGTCGGCTGGGACCTCAGCTAGGACTGCTGGCCAGAGCCCGTACATGTGGCTTCTCCGTGTGTCTGCTTGACCTCCTCACAGTATGGCGGCTGAATTCCAGGAGCAAGTGTTCCAAGAGAACAAGGCAGATGCATTTTAATAATCCAGCATTTTAATGACACCATAAATCACTTCTGCCACAATCAACTGGTCAAGGCAGTCACAAAGGTCCACCCAGGTTCAAGGGGGGAAGACACAGAGAAGTTAGCCCAGGTCCATCCACCCAGGCTCAAGTGTGTCACAGTTACATTTTAAAAAGAGCATGTGGGATGTGAGGTATTGTGGTGGCCACTTTTGGAAAATACACTCTGCCATGGTATGGGACACATAAATAGACAAAAACTTTGGTTTATTTGCTTTTGTTATTTTAAAAGCTGTAAAAGAGTGGTTATCTTTTCTCAAAACATAATTCCATGCAGAATAAAAAGAATGAAGTGTTTAGGAGGAAATAATGGGGACTTTGCATTGGTCTCTGTATGAATTCGTATGACGAAATGGTATTACTTCTAGGCACAGAGAACATCTTCCTCCCAGAGAGAGCTCTCAAGAACAGCACACAAAGCCTGATTGCTTTTTAAATTTTACTTTTTCCTCTTCAACAGTGTGAAGAAATTCTCCCGGTTCTACAAAGCCAAGGATTTTGACATAGCATTCGCAAAAACTGTATTTCCTTGAGAGGACGGCTTTGTTTTCTCTGGGCTCTAGAAAACCCCTAAGAGAGGCTCTGGATGTCTTTACAGCAGCATAGTGGTCAGAGGGGCCTCTGGAGCCAGGATGGTTGGGTGTGAACACTGGCTCTGCCGCTTGCTCTCTGTGTGGCCTGACAATTTCTCTGTGTTTCAGTTTCCTTGTACAATGTGGCTAATAATGCCACGTCTAATATTCTTGTGAGCACTAAACTTGTTAATTCTCCAACGCTGCTTGGACTTGACAAGTGCTTTAAAATCATTAGCTGTTATCAGTAATCACAAGAGAGAGTGGGTTCAGAAAGTTGGAAGTAACTTGCACCAGATTAAATCCAGATTTAATCATGAACGTTATCCCCATGAGCACCCCAGATTCCTCCCAGTCTGCCAGATAATTAATGTCAGGCTCGCAGTGGAAACTTCTCCTGTCTCTAGTCCTTCCCTCGAGAGAGTTGAAATTGTCAGGACGGGAAGCTGTAGGATGCCCATCCTCGGAGTAGGTGTGAGATCTCCCCCCAAATCCCCAGCTCTGGACTCTGCTCAGTATAAAGCTCTTGGCCCTGGGAAGTGTAGGGGTGGAGGAACAAAAGGGACCCGCAGGCCGTGTCTCCTCTCAACCGTGACGCGCTTGGGAGAGCCTTGGGTTTCCATTAATCAGTGACCTTGGGCAAATTATAATACTTAGTCTTTTCGGCCTCATTTTCCTCCGCTCTAAATTGCCAGACTAAATGCCCATCGCTCTAAAAGCTCTAAAATGTCCAACATATTCTTTTCCAAGCGGAGTTGGCAGCATGCCTGACCCAGGGTGAGCCTCAATAAGTAAGAGCTTAAAGTAGGGGTGGGGAAGAAGCGGTGTGTTCCCAGGAAAGAGGGAGGCTCGAGGTGTGGCTGGATTATCTTTGCTATTCCACAATCCCTGACCTCACCGGCAAAGCGCTAGCAAACTCGGGAGTCTGAGAGTGTTAGTGCTGGGAGCAGCCCCCTGGGGTGGTTCCCGGAATCGCGGGCCCTGGGACTTTGCGCTGCTCCACCTGAGTACCCGCGGATGCCCGGGTCCAGCAGCTCGGGATGCGCTCTGCGGCCCGTCACCCTTAACCACGCCCACCTGGACACCCTCTTCGGGCGCTGCGCGTCATTCCCGCTTCCCCGAACGAGACCCGGGATGGGGCGAAGCGATGGTCGCGGAGAGGCAAGGGGAAGCGGCGCGAAGGTCCTCGTGGCCCCAGCGACACTCGAACCCCTGAGCTCGGTGTTTCTTACAAGACCAGAGCCCTCTCACCGCTGAAATACGGGGCTGGCGGCTGGCACCCTTTGCCGCTAGGAAACGTGTGTGCCGAACCCCTGCAGCCCCGTGTCCCCCATGTCAGGAAGTGGGCCCAGCCTGGCCCAGGTGCCCTCTGCCCGGGCGCAGGGAGGAGGCACCGCCCCTGCTCAGTCCGCTCGGTGCCTGGTAGCACGAACAGCGCCGCGGGAGGCGGGGGGGGGGGAATGCAAGAAAAATTGGGACGGGGGATGCCGGGCGAGATGCCTTCCCCATTGCCCTCCCTTCCCAGCGAGTGGCCTCCCAGGCCCTCCCGCGAGGCTCTGCCGCACAGGATCCGGAAGGGGGTGAGGCGCAGTGCTTTGATGTCGCGCGGCCACACGGTGGCGCCGCTGCACCGCCCGCCGGCGGAGGCTGCGGGGCCCGATTGCAACCCTCCCCTGGCACGCCCCGGGGCTGGTCGTGGGACCGAGACGCAGGCAGGGTCGCGAGGACAGGTGTGGGTCATTCCCCTCTCCCCTGGCCCACCTGCCTTCTGGACACATTCGCTTATGCGCACCCCAGAGCTCATTTGAGCCCCTTAGAGGTCTTCGAGGCAAACGTGGCTTCCTTTACAAATAGGGAAACTGAGGCCCGAAGAATTAGGAATCTTGGGAGGCCTCAGGCAAAGCACTTTCCCATAGGTAAAAAGAAAGGGGTATGACTAAGGGGAAGGAAAGGAGCCTTCGGATTTATTCCCAGCCTGTCCCCATAATTCACGTGACAACCGGGGAGGGCAGGGCTACCAGGGTTTGCATTTGAGAAAATGAGGCTCAATATTGGCCAAAGCCACACTGTTCAGAGGTGATATTCAACCTCAAGGCTGTTTGCCACCAACTCCGCAAACTCCCGGTCACAATCTCCTACCTCCGTGGCTTTCAAACACCTTCTTTTTGACAATGACCTACAGTAAGAGTTGTAGTTTACATCCCTACCCTACACACATGTATATAATTGAAAACACTTAACCTTAATTAGTGTGATGCTCTCTATTTTCTTTTTTTTAAATTCTATACTATGTTTTTTCTGCCTTTCTTTCAATGCTGGGTGGGATCTGATAAAATGGCATCATTACTTACTAGTGGGTCCTTAGTCACAGTTTCGAAAACATTGTCATAGGTTCTGTCTGGGCTCTTCCAGATGTAAAAGTCAATGGAAAGCTATCTATGTAAGAGGCCAAAGTCAAGACCAAGTAAAGGTGCCAGGAGACTGATTCTCCGAAGACCACCTGGGGACGTGTTAAAGCAGTGGTCCCCAACCCTTTCGGCATCCGGGACCAGTTTCATGGAAGATGATTTTTCGATGGACAGGGTGGAAGGGGGGAGATGGTTTGGGGATGATTCAAACAAATTACATTTATTATGCACTTTATTTCTATTATTATTACATTGTAATATATAATGAAATAATTATACAACTCACCATAATGTAACCTCTCTGCTAATGATAATCTATATTTGCAGCTGCTCCCCAGTGCCAGCATCACTGCCTCAGCTGGCATTAGATCATCAGGCATTAGATTCTCACAAAGAGAGCACAATCTAGATCCCTCGCATGTGCAGTTTACAGTAGGGTTTGCATTATGTTGTCCAGGTTGATCTCAAACTCCTGGCCTCAAGCGACCCTCCTGCCTCAGCTTCCCACAGTGCTGGGATTACAGGCATGAGCCACCCTGCCCAGCCTTGTTGTGCTTTCTAGGCAGGCCCAGCTCAGCTTTCTTGGCTTTGCTCCTTTGCAATTTTGCTGCTGGTTGTCTGGCCTGCAGTGCCTCTCACTTAACTCTGTCTCACCCCTGCCGGGAAGCCCTTCCTGACTGCTGAGGCTGGATGAGGGGCTCCTGTTACCTCTCCTGGACTGTCCATCCCAGCATTTGAAACTCATCTCAGGAGTTTTGGCCTCCCTTGCCTCTGTCCCCACTACATGGAACTGCTTAAGGGCAGGCATACATCCAGTGCAGTCCTATAGAGGAGCGCATAGGAGGGAGACCTTCAATGCATGTTTGTTGAATGACTGACTGAAGGTATGAGACCTGGCACTCACCTATTAAGGGAAAATCTAACTGAAGGACAATCTGGAAGGCATGAAGAAAAGGAAGGGAGGGACTGGGAAGCAGCATGCAGCTGCAGGGCTGTGGAGGAAGAAGGACATCTGGGCAGCAGGACCATGGTCAATCAAGACACTCATTGGCTCCAAGCCACACCAGCAGGCCAGGCCTCTGTCCTCCTTTTTCTCTCTCTCTGGAACAGGTCTATGTGTCTCCTTCCCACTCTGCCTCCAACACCCCACCATTGGGTGCTGACTCTGCCCACCTTCCCTGGGATGGGCCTAATAAAGGGATGGAACTAGAGGTGGGTCTGACCCAGAGGGGTCCCCTAACATCTTTGGTGACCATGGAGGGGCTTCCCTTAGCAGAGGAGCATGGTGCTCCAGGGTCTACTGAGAAATATTACTCTCCTGACCCTCTTCCAACCCACTCACCCCAGGAAGATTGGGTCCTCTCTGGATGGAGGGGCTGTATCAGTCAGCGTGGCCCAGGACAAATGGTGGTAACTGCATTTCTGGAATGGGATTTAAACCCCAGTGATGTGTTGTTCTATCTCCCACAACATGTCCATTAAGAGTCAGCAGAAACGCTCTAATCATTGTACTTGCTCAAGGGCTCAGGCTGTTCCAACAGCCACCACCTCCAGCCAGTTCTCAAAGGAGCTCTGGAGCTCCTGCACTGACCATTAAATGCTTGGCCCAGAAGGACTCACTTCACTTCCACTCTGCTCATTGGTCAGAACTAGTCACACGGCCCCACCCACCCACGTGGGGGCCAGGAAGTACAATCCTACCACAAGGTGGGAGACTAGAAATCCTCGGGACACAGCACTAATGACTGCCATAGTGGGTGAGGAAAGGAAAGGCTAAAATCAAAGACAAAAAGGGAAAAATGGAGGCTTTCAGAAAATTAGGCAAATCTACTTGCTCTTGAGGCACAACAGCTTCGACTTTTGGCCAGCCTTGAACAGAGCAACTGCAGGCATGAACCCAGCTTACCGCACGTGCAGGAGGGAGGATGCTCATCACAGTGCATTTCCCCTTCCCCAAATGACTTGCCTCTGGACCCGCACAAAGCCAAGCCAGCCTTTAGGGATCTCATCGTTCCATAGAATTTATCCCTAGTAAATACAGCTAGCATCGGCCTTGCTACTCACTTTCACTGTGGCATTTCATCAGATTGAACATGATGCTCTTTCATCATTTTGTGTGCATATGGCTTCTTCCTGACGGCAAGTCCTCGAGTTCAGAGTCAATCTCAATTCCTCTCTGTATCCCCCACCACATGGGGCTGGGCTTCCACTCAACGCTTACTGGGTCCTCATAATGTACTCCACCCTGGAAAGATAAAAACTCACACACACACACACACACACACCCACACGTGAACACAAAGGGGAGGTTTGAGGATGGGAACGATATGGGCCCTATCTCAGTCTGTCAAAGTGTCCAAGAAATGCTTCAGTTGAGTCAAATCATCCTTGGACACAAAAATCAACATGGTTAGTTTCTTTTATGACAGTGTTATCAACTTTGCTTAAGTGACAGCTTCCCAGAGGTGAACCTCTTCAGTACCCTGTGTCTCTGTGCTGGCCCAGATGGAGGCCACTAGTCTCATGTGGGTGTTGAGCATTTGAAATGTGGCCAGTGAGACCAAGGAACTGAAGTTTTAAGCGAATTGAGCTCTGCTGTAAGTAGATTTGCTGTAAATAGACAGCAGGTTTCAAAGACTTTATTTTACAAAAAGAATCTAAAATATCCCATTAGTATTTTTCTACTGATTATATTTTGAAATGATAGTATATTTCTACTAAACAATATGGTTGTAGAAAGCCCAGGGCAGGATTTGGGTAAGATTAGCTGCTTTCAAATTTTCATTCACAAAGTTGCCTATTATAACATATGATCAAACCTGACTTTGGAAAATTTCTCATGAAGATGGCACATGAAATTTGGAGCTGTCTTTGTTCACCTTTCTGTTTTTCTCTCAAACCTATGACTACAAACTAAAAGCATCTTATTCATTCTACCAACTGATCTCCAAATCTTAACTAAATAGCAATTGCTGCTTTGTTTTTTACACACACACACACACATACACGCCCCTGCAGGGAGCAACATTTTCCCATGTGTAAAGCAACATGCCTGATTGCTAGATTAAGCAACGGAAATTAATTATTACAGTAATTACTCGGCCACTAAATATTTGAATGTTAGACTTGACATAGCCATCCTGGGAGTCACCTTCTGCTTCCTGAATGCATTAGTATCGACAGGCCAGCTCATGCAGTTGTATTTTTAAGACCCTTCTTACATCGCACCTTGCCAGTGAGAGCCAGGTGCGTTTGTCCTGGTCAGCAGGGGACTGTACACCTTATGCCACAGAAAAATCGACAGCTGGCTTCTGGCACCCATCTCTCCAGGCCTGAAATCAAATGCCTGAAAATTAGAATGTTCAGTCTTCAGGGAGGCCATGCAGTAGGGTGTTGACACACAGAGCGTGAAAACACTAGCTGGGCAATTGTGAAAACCCGAAAGAAGCTGCTAGAACAGGCTCATATCCAAGCTGCCATCCCTGAAGGAAGGGATCTGTCGCCTGGGAATTCTAAAGCTGGGGAAAGCCATGCCAAGGTGCCTGTCAGTGGTCCCACCTGATTCCTGCTAAGCCATCACGTTTTGTTTTCTCTCTCCATCGTATCCCGGGCACATGGGCCTCCCCTGGGAGAATCTTCTGCCTTCTTCCCTAAAGCCAAGTCTGCTCAGGGTAGAGAAGAGATTTCTTTTAGTGAACATATCCAGGTCAAGACCGAAGATTTCAAGAAGCAGGTCTACACTACGGGGCCTTGTGTAGCGAGATAATAAGATGTCCTTCCTACTTGTCACTTGCTTTGCCATTTTTCTGCCATGGGGCTCTGCCTTCATTCAGGACGTGTGTGAAGGTTAATGTAGCTGAAGCTGGCCCAGATGGTTCAAAGAACGGATTTATAGGATGAAAAAAAACATTTCAGCTACTTGTTCTTTTTTCACCTTGGGGTAGGGTTTGAGCTCAATGGCGTGGGGGTGTCTGCACAACTTTTTGTACTTTTTTTCATGTCACCCAGTTAAACCACCATTTTAGGACATCTAGGGTCGCCAGGTAATTCTGCCTAACACAATCCCATTGTTCTTGCGTTAAAACTGTCAATTCAACTCAGAAAACTATCAAGCCACATGTCAGAGAGTATTAAAGGCGTGGCTTCATGAAAAGCCAAATGATAAACTGCAGTGTGCCCAGATGTCTGAAAGGCTGGCCCAACTCGCTAGAGTTTCCATTCTGTAGGTCAAGGCTGGGACTATTTCAGCCTTCTTCAAAACAGTGAGTCCTCCAAGCAAATACACAAGCCTAAATGTTACAAATTTACCCCAAATGATTCCTGTTCTTGAAAAGTATCATCATCTATTAATAAAGAGAAATTAATAATAATAATAGCAGCATTTGACACTTTATTTTCAGGTACAGTGTTAAGCATTTTAGAGTATTACTTTATTCAATCCTTATGTATTAATTCAAAATAATTTACTGAATGACGACTGTCTTGACAAGTCCCTCCCTCATGGAGCTCCCATTCCATTCTGTGACCATGGAGCTCATGGAGGTGGACACTTAGTGCCTGTGCCACATGCCCTCTGCCCACCTGTGACTTCAGCTGAGGCAGAGACAGATGGCTCCCCACCTCCAGTGCCCTCAGATTTGGGGAGGGATGGAAAAGCCTGATGCCACAAGTAGACGTAGCCTGGAAAAGCAGGTAGTTTGCCTCAAAAGATGGGGATGGGAGCTGGGGGGGACATGGTAGGGCTTTTACCCTTCACACAGATAATTCCAGGGCACGTTCCATGCAATCCCTCCAAGATTCCCCGACAGGAGCAAGGCCCAATTGCTGGCAGGGGTTACTAATGCCCCCTGTAGGCTTTTCCTCCTTCCCTGTCTCATTCTCACCCCTGCTTCTTTCCTGCTTCCAGGATCACCTCCCAAATAAACTATCTGCACTCTTATCCTTGTCTTGAGCTCTTCATTGGGGAACTCAAACTGGATCAGTATCCCCATTTTAAAGATGCGGACATTGAGGCAAAATGCCTTGAAACCTCACAGCCATAACTGGCAGAGGCAGGACTCACACCAGGTTTGTCTGACCCCAGAGTCTCCAGACCCAACATGTCTGGGATGCTGTCTCCCACCACCAAATGCTCTGGGGCTGCCCCAATAGCACTTGAACTTATGCTGATGAGCTGCTGACCTTGGCCGGTACTTTCCAAGCCAGCCCATTCCATCATTAGGAAGTTCTAATGATTAAGAAGATCCGGCTGTCTTTCAGCCCATATCTTTATACATGAAGCGTCATTCACACGTGTTTTCCTCATCAGCAAACATCTATCCATCAGTGTCTAGGGGCCAGACACCGTGCTAGGCACTGGGTCACACTCTAACTAGGCAGATGTGGTCCCTTTGTTCACAGAGCTCCCTGCCTAGGACCACTGAGCACCATGCAGGGCAGGGGTGTGCAGGGTGCTGTGGGAACACAGAGTGGGGCACCTGTCCCAGCCAAGCTGTCCTCTGCAGGAACCTAGAGAAGGATGGTCCCTCACCCACATGAGTCTTGCAGGGAGTGGCTGCAAATATCAAGTCCTTGCGTCCTCTGCTCTTCACTTCCAACAGCCCATCTTTGGTGGACCTCAATGGTAGAATGGAGCCTACGCCCCCTGGCATGGTCAAGTGAGCAAGGAGGGCAGAGTGCACTCCCATACCGGGAGAAGGGGCCTAGACTTCAGCAGGGAGTCTGGGGAGACCTGTCCCCAAGTTTAGTCTTTCGAAGACCCTGCGGGGCTTTTTCTGCTGCTGACTCATTCAAGCACTGCTCCCTACCCCTTTCTCCACCAAAAAAGTTGGCAGCACAGATCTAAGATGCCCGAATAGATCCAGGGAGCCAAAAACAGCATTACATTCCGTTTCCCCTTGTGTTGCAACCGATACATGAGGTAGTAATTTACGCAGCCAATTAGTGGGTAGAAGTCTTTGGAGTCTGCCCTATAAAAAAAAAAAAAAGTAGGTTTGTGAAACTGCTAGACTCGTCTGCTTTCTTAGATTTCAGATGCTCCCATGGCAAAGCAACATACTGTTTGGCAATTAGGTTGCTGCGGCAGGCTAGAATGGCTCAAAAGCAGCCACAAAAGCACAGAAACGTGTCCTATTTTTATACGTCTTTCCCAGCAACAAGAATGTGTGCTCAAAGTTGGATTTCCTTCCCTCTGATCTATTAAGTTCTCATTTGGAATTTTCTTTTTTAAATATGTGTGGGAAATGGAATTTTAAATGCTTGTCCCTGAAAGTCTTGGAAAGGCACAGCCCAGATAACTGGGAGATGAACCTACAACCTTGAACTGCCCTCTCTGTCTCAACGGTCAATCCCCCTCCCCTCCCAGCTCTCACCCTTGCCTGATGATACCAAATCCACAGGCTTGATCTCTTCCACTATGCTCGGCAAGGGGTAGAAATCAACTCTAGTCTCAGAAAGTCCCATCCCATCCATTCATCCATCATGCACTCCTCTTTCTCTCTATTTGGTAATTATTCAATAAACATTAAACGTCTACTACATGCCAGGAACTGTGTTAGAGGCCACGCTAAGTCCTTGAGACGCTGTAGAAAATAAAAAAGTCCCAGACCCCTTCTCACGAGCCTTCCAGACTAGCAGGGAATAGGTTTTATGCAAATATTTTACAAAATAATTAGCTACAATTGCAATAGGTGCCCCTTAGGAGACCATAAGGTGCTATGTGAGCCCAAAACAAAAGGGACCTAACCTGGCCTGGGTTCCCTGAGGAGGTGACACCCAAGCTGAGAGATGGAGGAATAGATGGAAGTGGCAGCAAAGTAAAGCAGGAAGGAGAGGGAGGGCAAGAGGGTTAGGAGAGAAAGGTCTGCGGAAGGGTCCCAGGGCAGGAGTGCTCACTTTGAGGGGCCACACGCAGGCCAGTGTGAGAGCTCAGAGGATGGAGGTCAGGGGCAGGATGGGCTGCGGAGGGAGGCTGTGGTTCCATCACACAGGATTTAGGAGGAAAAGTGGAAGCCCCAGGAGAGAGTGAAGGATGTGATGATGGAGTCATCTGTGTTCGAAAGGTCACACTGCTCAGACTGCTGTTTGCAGAGTGGGCTCCGGAAGACAGGGTGGAGCAAGCGGTGGGGGGTGGGAGGCAGGAGGTGGGAGGCAGGATGCAGGAAGGGCTGTCAGAGGCCAGTACATTGTCCAGGGAGAAGTGGCTGTTCTGGCATTGGAATGGGGGTGGTGGCAATGAAGAAAAGTGGAAAGGTTCAAAGTACATTTTGGAGGGAACAGGAAGACTCATTGGTGCTCTGTGGCAGACCATGGGAGCCCTCTGGATATATGCATAGCTTCGGAGCCAAGCCAGACCCTCAGCAGCCTCCTCCGTCTGGGGCATGGCTGCGTGAAGGTCTACAGGGTCAAAGGGAGATGACTGCCTCACCTTCTGTCCACCTCTCCTTCTGTTTCCTGAGAGATTGCAGTGTGCAGGCAGCAGCGCTGTTCTCTATTTGCCTCTCGTGGTTTGAGTAACTAAATAGAGTGTGAACTCAGAAACTTTTTGTACCCCTCTCTCTCTGCACACCCCCAGCACTTACCAGCCTCCTGGGCATATAGTCAACATTCAATTAGTACTCGGGGATTATTAAGCCATCACCCTATGATCTTAGGAAAGTTAAGGGTCAGATGTATTCTCACCTCCACCTGTTGTTATTCCACATCAGCCTTCAGGTCAGCTTAGAGGCTCCACAATCTAAGGAAGGGGAAGATGGGAACAGCAAGTTCCCTGGACCCTAATCCAGGAAGTTGGAAGAGCCACACCATCAGTACAGTCCCTGAATACAAGAATGACCAACAACAGCATCAAAGGGCACGATGGCTTAGTGTTGTTACCTATAATATACTCTCTTACTTTTTTGCCCGGTGGCATGTATGCCACAACTCCTGTGTTCTGTGCTTATGGCAGACATCACTAATCAATCACGATGCTTTTCCTTGAATGGAACCTTCAGGAACACTCTAAATGCAGAGCGTCAGATTCTTCAGTTGAATAACATTGGTATGGAACATGAAATCTATTTGCCATCCCTGTTCTTGACTCTTTAATCAAGACAGTCAACCTAGGATGGTTAAGTGGCCGTTTAGTTGGTCAAGGACCCAAGCTTTTAGGTAGGCACACCTCCTGGTTCTCCTCGGTGAGTGGTTGTCAATTCTTCTTTTAAAGGCTTCCACGGCTGTTGATAGGTACAGCATACTCCAGTGTCCATCCTGCCTTGGCTTATCCCGACAACAGATTCTTTCTTACATTTACCTGAACTCTTTTCTGCTTGCTTTTCAGAGAAAAAGAAGATGCAAAGAGAAATAACCACAGAATTACCAGGATACAAAGAACTTGCTGTTCAGATCTTCTCAGCCTTCCACAGTTTGTCTGTCGTTTGGAAATCATTGCCCTAGGGTGTCTGTACCCAAGAGATGTGAGTACACGTTTTAACAACAGTAGCACAACAAATGACCTTGGCCTTTCAGAGTTTCTCGGTTTTTGATGATAAGGCTTCTGCACGTATCAACCCCAAGACAGGGTCGTTCTACAGCCTCTCAATGAAATTGAGAAATCTCACTCGTTCTATAGTTTCTTAAGGTATGTTGACTACTTGGTCTTCACTTCCCCCGAGTTAGAGGCACAAAGAGCATCTTGCTCCATAGCAAGCAGGGGAGGAGAGATTAGAGTCAGAGGAAAACACGAGAGACAACTCAAGAAGAGCCATTTCCGAAGTCCTACACGGAATCAGGATTGCAAGTGCGGTTTTCTGTTACCTGACCCAGAACTCACGGAGTTGCACCTACCTGCCCGGTCCGTGGGTTTCCTTTCCCCAATCCCACTCACCTGCCTGGCCTCGCCCAGCCAGCCAGGGCCTGGAGCGGTGCTTGGCCCCGTGAGCACTAGGGGGCGCGGGCGGGCTTGCTTTCCAGGGTGGCCCCGAGAAACGCTCACCCGCCGGGAAGGGACGAGAACCGACTGCCGGCGCCGCTGTCGCTCTCTGACGAGCGCTGAGCGTGGAAGGGCGTCTCGGAACGGGGTCTGAAAAAGGAGAACGACGTCCTTATGAATTGCTTTGAGCTGTTTTCGGGCTTTATTTTGAGAGCAGCCCGGGGAGAGGGGCGGGTTACGTAAGGCGAAAGGCCTGCGCCCCGCCGCGGCGAGTCAACACCTGGGCCGCGCACCCAGGGCGGCCCTTCCAGGCTGGCCGCCGCCTTCTCGCGTCACACTGCGGCCACCGTTCGACCCGCTCCCGGGCCCGGGAGGCAGGAGCTGCTCACGTGCCCCGGCAGCGCCTCCCTCTGGCGCCGAGTCCACGGAAAGAGCCTCTGATGCCTCTTTCCAAACTTCGGGGCTGGCGTTGGGAAAACGGGGTCGTGCCCTGCGCCCCGGGGAACGGCAAGGGCTCGCTTCGCCTCGCAGACTTCTGCTCCACTGGCCCACTTTGAGCGCGGAGTGGAAGGGAGCCGGCTCCGAGAGGGCAGAGCCTTCCTCTCCACCCCTCTCTTCCAGAACCTTCAACAGGGGCCTTGTTCTCCAGGGCCGGGGAGCTCTGCGCACGGGGACCACAGTTTCCCAGCCTACCGAGGGGAAATGAGTTGAGAAAATCGGCGCAGGGATTTTATTGCCAAATATTTCTTTCGCTGGGAGGACAACGCATTCAAACCGCTGAGTGGAGATTGGAGTTAGTCCAGCCATAAACCATCTTAATGGACACTAATAGAGAACTACAATTACTGTTGACTTCAAAATGCAAACAAGAACTTTAGACGGTGATGCCTATCACCCGGTTAGGCCGGGCACAGACGCCGGGCGCTGTTTTCGCCGTTGCTTAGCAATGGAAAATGAACTGTTCCTGTCTCTTATCGCTGGAGGTAGAGGTAGGACAATGAGCTTTATTGGACTGAATAGGTATGAAATTAGTTTATTCTTTCTCGCTTGGAGAAGGCAATTGGCAGCAATAAGAGTCACTTGGACGAGGGGCATTTTAGAGGTTATGGGGTAGCTTTCCTTCCTTGCTATCTCATTAAATTCTAACCGCCTTCTGCTTTCCTCTACAGATAAAGCTTGAACTTTTGCCGGGAGTGTCCCTCCAAAACTATCATTGGAGAAAATATCTCCACATACAGACCCCCCAGGCCAGGGCAGGAATTAGGGTGAAGGGAATGAAGGCTTGGGTGTGAAATTTAAGGGGGTGCCAAAAAACTTAGCAATTGGGATAAATAATATTGTAGTTTAATGCAGTGTTTTTAGAAAATCACAACGACTGCAAAACATCAGCAGTAAATAAAATATCAAAATTTTAAATAAAGATCAGTATCACTGATTTCCCCCCCTTGGCTTCAGGTTCTAATATGGCATAGGGCAGCAGCGCACAGACCTTGCTACTACATGGAACACATTTGCAATGTGGAAGGCCTTGGCAGCTGCTTTGTCCTCAAGAGGGTGATGGTGCTATGAAGTAGAGGGTCTTTCAGCTGGACAGAGGAATATCCTTCTCTCTGGGAAGGGTCTCTTTCTGCAGTTCTTTAGCAGGCCTCTTTCAATACAGTAGGGAGGTAAGCAGCCTCCGGAAGGGGAGGTCCTACCTATGCTTCAGAAGCAGTGACACAGGAAGTACTAAAGTACAGGAAGTGCTAAAGACCCAGGGCTCTGCTAACACATACGGTCAGCTGGAAATTGCCCAGCACTCTGTTCCTAAAACAACAGGGACAGGTATGGGCTGACAGTTTATGGTAAATTCATCTCCTCTTTTGTTATTGGTATTAATTAATAGTAACTCCTATATGTTGAGAACTTGTAGGTGGAATCACATGGAATGGCCAATATTGAACCTTTTTTGAACTGCAAAACCAATATATGTGGTTTAATCCAATACATGCTGAGTATGGCAGGCTGAATAATGAAGCCCAAAGATGTCCACAACCTAATCCCTGGAACCTGTGAATAGGACTTTATATTTTATATGACAAAAAAGGCATACTTTATATGCCAAGATGAAGCCCAAAGTTGACTGCTCACAGACCTTTTGCCTCATTTTAATACTAAAAGTCACGCCCAAGGGCGGAGATTTAACATGCTAATGACACATTCAATGTATAAAGAAGCATGATTGCTGGATGGGCAGCTGCCAACAAAACTCTGCCTCTACATGCTGTGATTTCAATGCTAGCATCAAACTTTCTCTCTCTACCCTTTAAAAGTTCCCCAGCCCTTTGTTCAGAGAGCCAGTGTGGTTGCTCCTTAACCAGCACTGTCTCCCTGTTGTTCAAGCAAAAACACGCCCACTCCAATAAAGCCTTGCCTCTATAAATTCCTTTTTTAGTCTTGTGCCAATTTCTATTGACTTAGGGACCAAGAACTGTGAGGTTGGTAACACTATACTGAAAATACGAGCCAGTGCAATAAAACAAGAAAAAATAAATAAAACATACAAGAATTGGAATAAAAAAAGCAAAACAGACATTAATTGAAAGTGATAAGGTTATTTTCACAGAAAAATATCAAGGATTCTACAGATAAATTATTAGAATTAATAAGTGAGTTTATTAAGATTAAGGGATAAAAGATAAATATTCAAAAGCAACTGATTTTGTATACATCAGCAACAAAGAATTAGAAAGCATAATTTTTAAAACAATTTCTATTTGCAGCACCAGCAAATAAATGTGGCGCAGGGTAGAGAGAGAGAGAACAACCCTAGGAGTAGATCTAATCAAAGATACACAAGTCTTTCATGGGAAAAAAATCAAATTTCATCAAAAGGTATAAATAAATGGTTTATAGATTCAATGCAGTTCCAATCAACATTCCAATAGGCTTTTTCATGGAATTTGATAAGCTTTTTAAAAATGAACATAAAAAAATCAAAAGACCAAGAAGAGCCAACAAAGTGGGGAGGCTTGTCTATTAAGTGTCAGACTTAGTTCATAGTCATAGTCATTCAGATAATGTGGTAGGACCGGGCACTGTGGCTCACGCCTGTAATCCTAGCACTCTGGGAAGCCAAGGCAGGAGGGTCGCTGAAGGTCAGGAGTTTGAAACCAGCCTGAGCAAGAGCGAGACCCTGTCTCTACTAAAAAAATAGAAATTAATTGGCCAACTAAAAATATATAGAAAAAAAATTAGCTGGGCATGGTGGTATATGCCTGTAGTCCCAGCTACTTGGGAGGCTGAGGCAGAAGGATTGCTTGAGCCCAGGAGTTGGAGGTTGCTGTGAGCTAGGCTGACGCCACAGCACTCTAGCCCAGGCAAAAGAGTGAGACTCTGTCTCAAAAAAAAAAAAAGACAATGTGGTATTTACATAGATCAATAACTTGATCAGTAGAATAGAATAAAGAGCCCATGAACAGACAGACCTATCAAATATAAGTGTGATTTAAGCCAGTGCTGCTATTGCAGATCAAAAGGGGAAGGGATAAATTAGTCAATAAAAATGGAAATATATATCCTATAAAGAAATAAATGCTCATTGATAAAAGACCAAAAAGTGAAAGATAAAAAGTGTAAAATTTTAGAAAATGCTACTTATAGGGGTTTTTAACTTGGGTTCCACAGACCTCCAGTGAGTTGGTGAGTAGAACTCAGTAGGTTCATGAGCATAGATAGGAACAAAAAAAAACTATATTTATTTTTGCTAACCTCTAACTAAAAATTAGAGATTCAATTATGAGCATAGTAGTCTTGCGGTATATAAGACTTGTCACTAATAGAAATACAGATTTTTTATATCACATTACAGTAATTGCAGGTGTCTCACAATATTATTTATGCTCATCAGAACTTGGAAATTTATAGCAGTTATTAGATACTCTGCTAAATCCTGTTATTTAATCTATTAAAAGCACATTTATTATATAATAACTTTTAATATTCTGATAAGTATATTTCAGCATAATTAGTTTTCTTTGTAACTCTATGACTTTTATATATTTAAAAACATAACAAAAAGTACACACCATGAAACTGGTTTTAAAAAACCCTATGCTATAGAAGAATATCAATATGACCTCAGCATAGAGAAAGATTTCTTAAACAAAACAAAAGTATGTGCCATAAAAGAAAAGAGTGATGGTTTTGATTAGATTAAAATCATAAATTTTTCCCATCAAAATATACTATAAAGACACTAAAAGACATGCTGCAAACTAGGAGAAGATATCTGCTTTATCTACTTAATGAAGGACTAATATCAAGAATATCTAAAGCCTCCTACAAATCAGTAAAGAAACAATAGACAATTCAATATTTTAGTGGGAAACAAAATGTATAAGACATTTCACAGAGGAGAATACAAGGACCAATGAACATTTGAAAATATGATCAACCTTATATACCAGGAAATGCTAATGTAATACAAAGAGCTACTATTTAATACCCACACTGACCCAAATGAATATAAAAAAATGCATCGGGCAATACCAAGGGTTAGCAAAGATGCAGATCTAAGGGAACTTTTATGTGCTGCTAATGGGAATAGAAATTGGTTTTTGGGAAAACAATGTGGCATTATTTTTAAAGTGAAAGATACACATACCCCAAACCCCATAATTCTACTCCTAGATAAATATCCTGGGAAAAAACCCTTGCGTATGTGCACCAGGAGTCACGTTCAACCCAAATTGCCACCAAAGGAAGAATGGATACATAAATTGTGGTATAGTCACAGAGTGTAATATTATGTTCCTGTGACAATAAAGGAACCACAGCCACATCCATTCACATGTATGATGTTGAGTGAAGAAGGCGAATTTCAAAAGAAAGCACACAATGTGACTATTTATATGAAGTTCAAAAAATAAGCTAAAAAGAATTCTGTTTTCCAGTTTTGCGTGTAAGGAGCTTAGAACTTGCTACTCCCTCCTAACAAGTAAAAAGCTTAAGAAACTGAAAAGGCAAGAACTCATATCTGTAGCAGAAGTGAGAGCACAGGGCAGACTGCTGCCCCCACAACTGGAGAGACAGACGGGCGGATACAGAGAATCACAACGTACCAGAGCAAAAACCTCCATGGAACCAGTGCTGGGGACATTATATCTAGCAATCATGAAAAAATTATAAGGGATGCTAAAAGGTAAAAAACACAGTTCGAAGAGACAGAGCAAATGTCAGAGCCAGATGTGGCAGGGATATTGGAATTATCAGACAGGAAATTTCAAACAGCTGTGACTAATATGCTCTAATGAATATGTTCTAATGGATAAAGCAGGCAGTGTGCAAAAACAGACGTGTAAGCAGAAAGACGGAAATCCTAAGAATCAAAAAGAAACGCTAGAGATCAAAAACATGATAACGTAAATGAAGAATGCCTTTGACAGGTTTATTAGTAGACTGGACATGGCTGAGAAGAGAATTTCTGAGCTTGAGGACGTATCAATAGAAATCTCCGAAAGTGAAAAGCAAAGAGAACAAAGACTTAAAAAATCAGAATACTCAAGAACGGTGGGGCAAGTACAAAAGGTATAACATATTCATAACGGGAACCGCAGATCCAGGAAGCTTAGAGAACATTAAGCTGGATAAATGCCAAAACAAGACAAAACAAAACTCTACACCAGGCATATCATTTTCCAATTATAACAAATCAAAGATAAAGGAAAAACCTAAAAGAAGACAGAGGGCCAGAGGGGAAAACCTTATCTACAGAGGAGTGAAGATAAGAATTACATGCAACCTCCTCAGAAATCATACAAGCAAGAAGAAAGTGAAGTGAAATATTGTAAGTGTTGAAAGAAGAAAACCATCAGCATAGAATTCTGTAATCTTTAAATTAACCTTCAAAAGGAAAGGAGAAATAAAGACTTTCTCAAACAAAAATTGAAGGAATTTGTGCCAGTATAGACCTGCCTTACAAGAAATGTTGAAAGAAATTCTATAGAGAGAGGGAAAATAATATAGGCCAGCAATCCAGATCTACCTAAAGAGAGGAAGAGCATCAAAGAAGGAATAAGTGAAGGCAAAATAAAAACTTTCATTTTTCTTATTCTTAATTGATCTAACAGATAATAATTTGTTCAAAATAATAATAGCAAAAAAGTATTTGATTTTATAGGCTTATGTATATATCTCATATATATATATATGCTTACTTATGTGTATTATATGTAAGTAAAATGAATGCCAACAATGATATAAGAGATGAGATGAAGGAATTAGGATTATTTTATTTTAAGGTGCTCTCACTACCAGTGAAATGGTATAGTGTTATTTGAAAGTGGACTTGGATTAGTTATAAATGTATATTGCAAACTCTAGGGCAACACACACAAAAAAAGTTAAAGAAAAAGAAATACAATGCTAAGAAAGGAGAAAAAATGGAATGATAAAACATAATTAAACCACAAAAGGCAGAAAAAGAGTGGAAAATAGAAACAATGAACAAGGGCAACAAATAGAAAACTGTAACAAATATGGTAGACATTAATCCAACTATCTCAATAATCACTTTGAATGCCAATGGTCTAAATATTCCAATTAAAGACAGAGATTGTCAGAGTGCCTCAAAAAACATGATGAAACTAGATGTTACCTATAGGAAGCCCACTTTAAATATAAATATACAAATGGATTGAGAAAGATATACCATGGTAACACTAATCAAAAGAAAGCCAAACTAATTACATTAATTTCAGACAAAGCAGACTTCAAAGCAAGGAAAGCTATTGAGGCATTACATGATGATAAAAGGGTCAATTCTCCAAGAAGACATAACAATCCTTAATGTTTATGTGCCTAACAACAGAACATCAAAATACATGAGACAAAAACTGATAGAACTTCAGGGACAAATAGATTAATCCACTATCCATTATCCAATTATGGTTGGAGACCTCAACACCCTTCTATCATAAGTGGACAGATCCAGCAGGCAGAAAATCAGTAAGAACGTAATTGAACTCAACAACACCATCAATCAACTGGATATGATGAACATCTATAGACTATTTCATCCAACAACAGCAGAATGCACAATTCTTCTCAAGATCATTTAGAACATTCAGTAAGATAGATCACATTCTGGACCATAAAATGCATTTTGCCAAAATATTTTTTTAAATCGAAATCACATAATGTCTACTCTCAGACCACAGTGGTATTCAACTAGAAGTCAATAAGAGAGAAAGAACTAGACAGCCCTCAAAATACATGGAGATTAAACAACACACTTTTAAATAATACAAAGATCAAAGAATAAATCTCAAGAGAAATTAAAAATATTTTTAACTAAACAAAAATGAAAACACAATTTGCCAAAATTTGTGGGATACAGCAAAAGCAATGCTTAGAGGGAAATTTAAATGGATATATTAGAAAAGTAGAAAGATCTAAAATCAGTACTCTAAGCTTCTACCTCAGGAAGAAAAAAGAAGAGCAAATTAAATTTGAAATAAGCAGAAGAAAAAAATAACAATAATGATAATTACAGCAGAAATCAGAAAGTCAACAGAGAACACTAGTGGCTCCAAAAGCCAGTTCTTTGAAAAGACCAATAAAATTGATAAGCTTTTAGCCAGGCTAACCAAGAAAAAAAGAGAGAGGACACAATTTACTAATAACAAAAATGAAAGAGGGACATAACTACAGATCCCATGGACATTTAAAGTATAATAAAGCAATAATATGAGCAATCCTACATCCACAAATTTCATAACCTAGAAGAAATGGACCAATTCCTTGAAAGACATCATCTGCCAAAATTCATATAAGAATGAGACAATGTGAATAGGCTTATATGTATTAAGGAAATTGAATCAATAATTAATAACCTTCCAAAACAGAAAGCATTGGGTCCAAATGGATTCATGGTGAATTCTAATAAACATTTAAGGAAGAAATTATACCGATTCTTTAATCTCTTTCAGAAGTGAGGAACAGAAGGAATGCTTTCAAATTCATTCTGTGAGGCCAGCATCACCCTAATACCAAAATAAGATAAAGACATTACAGGAAAACTACAGACCAATATCTCTCATGAACATAGATGCAAAAATCCTGAACAAAACATTAGCAAATCAAATCCAACGATCTATAAAAAGAATTATTTACCACAACCAGAAAAATCTTTTCTGCTTCTGGTTAATCTAGTGAGAGGCATGCCAATTTTGTTTATCTTTTCAAAAAACGGACACCTCACCAAAGAAAATATACAGATGCTAAATAAGCACATAAAAAGATGCTCCACATCATATGTTATCAGGGAAATGTAAATTAAACCAACAATGAGATTTCACTACACACCTATTAGCATGGCCCAAATCCAGAACATTGACAATACCAAATGCTGACCAGGATGTGGAGCAATGGGAACTCTCATTCCTTGCCGGTGGGAATGGTGCAGCCACTTTGGAAGAACAGTTTGGTGGTCAATTACAAAACCAAACATACTCTTACCATATGATCCAACAATCACACTCCTTAGTATTTATCCAAAGGAGTTGAAAATTTATGTCAAAAACCTGCACATGAGTATTTATGGCAGCTTTGTTTATAATTGCCGAACCTTGGAAGCCACCAAGATGCTCTTCAGTAGGTGGATGGATAAACTGTAGCACATCCAGACAACGTAATATTATTTGGCACTAAAAAGAAATGAGCCTATCAAGATGTGAAAAGACATGGAAGAACCTTAAATGCGTATTACTAAGTGAAGGAAGCCAATCTGAAAAGGCTACACACTGTATGATGCCAACTATATGACATTCTGGAAAAGGCAAAACTATGCACACAGTAAAAAAATTGTTGCCAGGTATTGGGGGAAAGGAGGGATGAATAGGTGGAGCACAGAGGATTTTTAGATCAAGGAAAGTACTCTATATGATACTATAATAATAGATACATGTCATTTATACATTTGTCTAAACCCATGGACTATACAACATCAAAAGGGAACCCTAATATAAACTATGGACTTTGGGTGACAATAATGTGTCGATGTAGCATCATCATCTGTAAAAAATGTACCACTCCGGTGGGGAATGTTGATAATGCGTGAGGAGGCTAAGCATTTGTTGGGGCGGGAAGTATATGGGAAACTCCGTACCTTCCTTTGAATTTTGCTACAAACCTAAACTGCTCTTTAAAAAGTCTTAAAAAAGCAAAAAGTAAAAGTAAACAATACATTATTCAGATATATATAGAGAAACATGTAAAAGTATAAGTGAAGACGAGGGAATCACGAATGCAGTCTTTAGGGTGCAACTCTTCCCTTGGGATGGAGGCAGGAGGCAGGGTCTTGTTTTTATCTAGGGGGGGCCTGCAGGGGGCGTCTGTGGGTGGTGGGGGTACTTGATTGTTCATCTTATTTATTTTTTACGTAAATGAAATAGTGAATCACTAAAAACAAAAGTTAAAATGTGACAAACAGAGCCCCCTTCAGCACAAAGGAAGTCCGAATTAATGGAAAAGCTTGCCCTCTTCTGGGATAGGAAAAACCAATATTATAAAGTCCTTGTCGCTCCATTAATCTGCACATTTAATGGGCTCCCGCTGAAAATAGCCAAAGCTGGCCCTTTCTCACCTTTCAGTCCTCAGAGAGGCTTTTCCCGCCCTCAGTGCTCAGCCCAAAGCAGGCCCTCCCCGTTCTTCTCCCGGTGTTTTCCTTTGCTGCACTCAGCCTGGTTTGTCATTTACTTGTTTGAATCTGTTCTTCCCACTAGACTGTGCCGTGCTTGAGGGCAAGGAGAAGTGTAATTTGTTGAACCCACGTATCCAGCCAGTCTAATGAATGCCTGGCACTTTACGGCTGTAGGATACATATTTGTTAAGCAAAGGACGTGTTCATTCAAGCCCCCCTACAGAAACCCAAAGACGTAGGTGTCATTATCTCTTTTTGCAGATGTGTAACCTGAGGCTCAGGGAAGTTTGGTAACGTTCCCAGCATCAGCCATCTCGCCATCCTCTCCAGGGGTGGTAGAAAGGGGGTGCCACAGGGTGCCGGCAATGGTGGTTTTCCGTCTCCAGATTCCTTCTGAGAGCTGTTTCCTAAAACAGAATAGAGGGCCCTTCTCCCTCTGCAGCAGCCTCTGCTGGTCTGAGGTCAGAAAACAGACCAGGCAGGCACGTAGGGGCAATTTCCCCTCATTTCCCCTGTGGAAGCCTCCCCTACTCAGACCCAAGCAGCCAGTGTCCTGGTGTGTGCCCCAGGCGGGTAGGGTGAGGCCAGCCTCAGGGGCCATCCCGTCCACCCCCTCAGTGCTTCAAGAGGCAACTGTGCCAGGGCAACCTCCTGCAGCTGCGGAGCCTGGGCTGTCCCCGTGCGGCACTGAAAGTCCCACATCCTGGGAGACCTCTCCAGCCCGGGCAAACCAGGATGGCCCTTCATCTTACTTTTGGTCACCGTCTTCCTTTTCCAGGAGACTCTGAGAAAGCCACGACATTGTTCGTTCACAGAGGCCGGACTTGAATCACGCTTTCTACATCACATCTGCCTGTTTCGTAATAGTGATCAAGCTAATAATATGAATAATGCCAGCTCACATGGGTAGAGGTCTCCCAGTGTGACGCCCACTTGACATTCAGGTCCTTGTTCACATGTCACCTTGTTGGAGAGGCCTGACCATCCTATTTAAACACAGCATGGACCCTGCCCTCCGTTTCCCTCTTCCTCCTTACTCTATCTGGTTTTCCTTCACAGCACTCATCCCTACCTGATCCCAAATGATATTTATGTGATTTATTTGTTTACTGTCAGAGTGCCCCACAGACTGTAAGCCCGCTGACCCCTGCAGCTGGGCCCGGGGCAGCTGGCTAGCTATGCCACTCTGCTGCTGCGGGCCTGGGGGCTGCCGTTTGCTGAGTGCCTGCTGTGTGCGGGGCCTGCACGGCCCGCGTGCCCGTGTCTGCCAGGCAGCACCGCCACGCTCGGGGAACTCTGTGCCACCCTGCAGGGAGCGGGGAAGGCACATGGTGTCAGCTTCTCTTCCTCAATTTACAGATGAAGATTCTGTTTCAGTTTCCCGGGGCCGCTGAAGCCAATTACCACAGGTGTGGTTGCTTAAAACAATGGAAACGTGTGTTCTCTCATGGTTCTGAACCCTAGAGGTCCAAAATCAAGGTGTCGGGAGGGCCACACTCCCCTGAAGGCTCTGGGGAAGAGTCTCCTTGCCTCTTCCTGGCTTCTGGTGGTTGAGGCCAATCCCGGGCGTTCCTTGGCTTGCAGCTGCACCCCTCTAATCTCCGATTCTGTTGTCCCCTGGCCTTCCCTGTGAGTGTCTGTGACTCCGTATCTCAAGCTCCCTCTTTTTTCTCTCATAAAGACCCTAGTCATTGGGTTTAGGACCCACCCTAATTCAATGTGGCCTCATCTGAACTAATCACATTTGCGAAGTTCCTGTTTCCAAACGGGGTCGCATTCCAAGGTTCCGGGTGGCATGAATTTTGGTGGGACACTCTCCATCCCCGCACAGACACTGAAGTGGGAAGAGTAACTCCCCAGGTCTCAGACTAAAGGAGAGGCCGGGAGACGAGGATCCCGCCTGCATCTGTTCTGCCTCCAAGCACAGCTCTCCATGATCTCCCTTTACTGACTCTTGGTGTCTCCATTTGTGGAAATGAATCTGTTTTATTACCTTCAAATTGCTGGGCACAACATCCTAACAGCATTTCAGGGACCAGGGCCCTGGAAATCTCATTTCTGCTGGTCTAGGCCCTCCAGGGATTAATGTTTCTCACACTCTGCTCCAGACTCTTGACATCCGTCTTCCAAAGGCCGGCCTGCAGGCTTGGAGGCACTCCTTCTATCTCACCTCGCCCCCGTGAGTTTCAAGGGCCTGGGTCTATCTGAAACTCCCAAATGCGAACAGTTGCTTATTATCTATGCATTGGCGTTGAAAAGGGAAGTGGAACATGGTGCAGAGGCTCAGTTACAACATGCTGAAGATAAAACAAAAAACTCCAACAGAACATTCAACCAACCTTATTCCACCTCTTGTATTGGACCTATTCATTATTTCTTCCCATATGCCTAAAAACTCAAGTCTCATTTCATTTTCTGGCTTGCTTGTAGTTCACTCTGCCTATCAACGTGTGTGTGTGTGTTTCTTCCTTCCCCAAGAAAAATTCTAAACAACTCAACAGAACTTTCCTTTCTTCCTTTGGGTGACAATTCACCATCTAATGAGTGTCACTGATATCTAAGATTACTAGGAAAAAATTCCCTTTAATTGGCGTGGTTTCCCTCTGTTAATTGCCATTCCACTTACCAGCTAAACTAAACTAGCATGTAGTCTTAATCAGTCTGCCTACTTGCTATTCCTGAGCAGCCAAGCTCTCCTCTCCAGGCCTGTGTACTAGCTTTTCCCTCTGCCTGGAACTTTTTTCCTCGTGGGTCATTAGGGCTCATTCCCTCTCCTCCTTCAGGTCTCTGCTCATGTGTCATCTTTGCAGAGAACCTCCCCTGATGGATCTGTTAGGAAAGCATGTCCCCAAGGCCCACCACTATCCCCTTTGCCTTCCACTTAATGCCACTGAGTCATATATATTGATTTGTTTTTTTTGTCTGCCACCTTAACTAGAGTGCCAGCTTCATGAGAGCAGGACTTCTTGGTCTGTTTTGTTCCCAACTGTATCCTCAAGTGGCTTAGTCACAGCCAGCACATAACAAGTGCTCAGGAAATATTTGTGTAAATAAATGATCTCTAAAATTTAAACAATAATATTCATCATTTAAATTACTTCTCTTTGCCTATTCTTCCAAGACAGGTAAAAATGCATTTTTGCTTCATGCCATTAATTTTCTCCCTTTGTCAATGTTGTCCTCAAGGTTTTACCTTAGGAGTCACTCAGCCAAGGAAGAAACTTGGACCACTGGTATTTACATCAAGTGTTCTCAACTTTGGGGGGCATGGACCCCTTTAGAGTCTGATGCAAACTATAAAAATGTACACATTTGGAACATTTTGCATATGATGGGGGTGCAGTGGGGATGTGGGGATTGTGAACATAGCCCAGCCCTCTCCTGCCTGCCTCCCTGCTTCTAATGTGCCTGCCCTGTAGTATTTGTTGAATGAATAAATAACATATATGATCAATTCTCAGCTGTCTGCCAAATATAGACATTTCCTAAAGCTGCTATAATAAATCACAACAGATTTGGTGGCTTAAAACACAGAGATTTATTCTCAGACAATTCTTCAGGCCAGATGTTCAAAACCAGTGTCTCTGGGCTGAAATCAAGGTGACAGGGACAAACTCCGTCTCTAGGGCAGAATCCACTCCTGGTCTCTTCCCGATTCTGGGGGCTCCTGGCATCCTTGGTGTGTGACCACATCATTCCAGTCTCTGCTTCAAGGTCATACTGCCTTCTCTTTGGTGGCAGTGAAATCCTCTCTGCCTCCCTCTTATGAGAATACATCTGACTGCATTTAGAGCTCACCCTGCAAATCTGGGGCAATAATCTCTCCATTTCAAGATCCTTAACCTAATGACACCTGCAAAGTCCTCTTTTTAAAACCATGTAGGATAACATGCACAGGTTACAGGAATTAGGATCTGATATATTTGGGAGCCATGATTCAACCTACTCCACAAAACAAAGGGAACGATGGCATTAATAAATACATGCTTAGAGTTATTTGGAGATTTTCACTGTGTTTTAAACCTGGGTGTGACTAAATTTCCAGTATTCATAGCATTTAAAATAAGGAGGCCAGAATGTGAAAGGCAGACTCCATGCCCATCCACCCAGCCCACGCCTCTGGAAGAAGATGCGCCCCACCCAAGGGGATGTGGTTTAGAAGTCACAGAAGGAATTTCATGTTGCCTGGGGACCAAATGGGTAGACAAGAGGTAGCACTCAGAGTAACAAATGACTCTATTACTCCAGTGTGTCCAATACTGTCAATAGAGGGGGAGAATGAGTTTGTCTTAATGCACTGATGCCTAATTCCATTGTGAGTGAGCGTACGTAAAGGGTGCCTAACATTCCTAGTACCCAGAGGGCAGCATTGAAAAAAATCTACCTGCAGTGAACTTTGCTGTTGTTTAAGAGGAGAAATAGGATTTAATGCCGTAGATCTTCAGGCAGCACCAGGAGCCCGAGAACGTGTCTGCCGCAAACTGATCTGGACTGTGTAGCGAAGCTTTTCTGCACAGGGTGGCTGGAATTCCATTAGGTGCCCTCCCACATTTGATGTGTTAATTGAAATAACAAAGATAGCACCATCAATCCAGGAGGGTCACAGGTCCCTTTCCCTCTTGGCAAGTTAAATGTGGCCTAATATTTGTCTATAGTCCACCTATTCTTTTAAATAGATGTATTAAGCCACTCTATCCAACAGAGTTTTGACATGTGTCATATACCTCTAATTCCTTTAAGCAATAAATTAGACAACTGTTTTTTCTCTTGTGTCCTACAGAAGGCTCACTGGCTCTAGGTACTATGAGAAACAGACCCAACCTTAGGGCTCTCAGCCTAGCGCGGAGAGGAACACACACAGCTGGTGTGTAGAACGTGACTTCTGGGTGTTTAGCATTCTGGTTTAAAGGCCTTAAGGCTGGAGGCAACAGGCAGTCAGTACCCCATGGTCTAAACACAGCTGCAGGCTTCACTGAAATACGGCAGAGCCCGTCCTACCACTGTTAACCCCATTGCCCTCCTCCAGCCCGCGTAAGACAAGACTGGAAATCCGAAGGAAGGTTTGCGGAAAAGCAATGGATTGCGGTAGACAGAATAATGCCTTCCCGCCCCGCAAGGATGTCCATGTCTTAATCCCTGGACCCTGTGAGTATGCCACCTTACATGGCAAAAGGGACTTTGCAGATGTGATTAAGGTTAAGGAGTTTAAGACAGGGAGATTATCCTGGATTATTCGAGTGGACCCAATCTAATCACACGAGTCCTTAAAACTGGAGAACCACTCGTGGCTGTTGTCAGAGAGGGCGATGTGACTACAGAAGAAAGGCCAGAGAGGGACAACACTGCTGGCTTCGCAGACAGACCCGGTGGAGTGGCCACAGCCCAGGAACGTGGGCAGCTTCTAGCGCTGGAAAACCGAAGGCAGTGCATTCTCCCCTAGAATTTCCAGAGAGGAACACAGCCCTGCTGATATTTGGATTTCAGCTTGGTGATATCTTTGTCAAACTTCCGCTCTACAGAAATATAAGGTAATAAATGCCTTTTGTTTTAAATTAAGCAAAAAACTTTGTGGCGTTTGCTACAGCAGCAATAGAAAATGAACACGGAGTTTGTAGGAGAAAAGAGCACTTTGGATTTCTTTTTCTAAAGAGATCATTTTTTCCCTAATTTAATTTAATTTAATTTTTTCTTATAGAGACAGGGTCTCACTCTGTTGCCCAGGCTGGAACTCCTGAGCTCAAGTGCTCCTCTTGCCTTAGCCTCCTGAGTAGCTGGATAACAGGTGTGAGCCACCTCACTTGGCTAATTTTTAATTTTAATTTTAATTTTTTGGTAGAGACAAGGTCTTGCTATGTTGTCCAGACGGGTCTCAAATTCCTAGCCTCAAGCAATCCTCCCACCTTGGCCTCCCAAAGTGCTGGAATTATAGGCATGAGCCACTGCACCCAGCCAGCACTTTGGATTTCTGAGGGGAACCCCCATCCCTAGCCAAATGGGGGCCCCAAGAGAACTGCTCCTGGACCCTGGGAGCTGAGCCCTCGCCCTTCATTGCTGAGCTGAGAGACTTGCAGGCCCATCTCAAAGAGGCCACTGGACTGAGGCACAGGAAAACAGACAGTTCTCCGGAGAATCTGCTGCATCCCCTGGAGTCTGGGTGACATGGGACCTGCTGTCTCCCTGTTGCTGGTGGGTGATGATGACAGGAGGCTGCCCGAGGGGACAGAGACGGCAGAGAAGGCAGCTGTGAAAGTAGTGCCCAGCGGGCTCCCTGGAAGGAGGTGTCTTGAAAAGACCCTTCCCAAGGGCTGCTGTGAGGTCAGGGGCCCTCACCCTAAGTATCCCGTGGGTACAAGGGAGGGGAGCATAAGCACTGCAGGGGGTGCTGGAGGTCAGAGAGAGGGTGGATCAGCCCTGCACGTAGCTGGGAGTCTCCAAAACTTTCACAAAGGGGCCCCTTGAAGAGCGGCTGCCACGTGGATCACTAGAGCGCCCACCCTGCAAGATGCACGCTGTCCCTCTGATCCCCTCCCCCCTTCCCAAGAGGGACGGAAGGAACAGAAAAGCAACCCAGGGGAAGAAAGAGCTGGGCGTCTTCTCATCCCCAGGGCTTCCTCCAACCACTGGCAGGCTAAGCTGGGAGGGGAGATTCAAGGAACTGGATTGAAATTGACGTTCTGGTCTATACTGGCCTGGCCTTTTTACTAGCCCTTAAATAACACAGTTCTTCTGGCTGAAAGTGAGTGAAAGCTATGGATCTACATGAGATGTGGCTAAGCAGCAGGGAGGGGAGAGGCCAGGGGCATGCTGGGAGGCAGTCGAGGGAGAAAGTAAAGCTCTTTCCTTTTGAACTCCGTGGAGCTTAGCCGGTTGGAGAACCCGGCTTCCCTGCAACCCAACACAGTAATAGCACGATGGATGCATCTGGACTTCCACAAGAGACCAGGCAGGGAGTTACTGAGATGTCTCTCCTCTTGGTCTACTAAAGAAAAATAATAATTATTATTATTTTTTAAAAAAGGAAAAATGCCCCCAAAATGCCAAGAAAAAGACACAAAACTTGTGGGATGTTTCAAATATGTACATTTAGCAAATTAATGATTTTAACAAGAAATAGGATACAACGTGATTGTGTCAGTCACTATGTAATCACAGTTTGTTATTTTAAAATAACCACGAATTTACGGTGCACTGCAGCAAGCGTAGTCGGGTAATGGGGCATATTTAAAGGCAAATGATGAATCTTGTTTTTCAATGCAGTCAGCGTGCTATCCTGCGTGCGTATGTGTGCACATGCATCATTTTGATAACATCGAAAAGCTCAAATTTGAGACCATTTCTGAATGTGAACCTCCTGCCCTCCACCTCCCACCCCTCCGTGGTTGGTCCTATGAGGTATAGGGGAGTGAAGGAAAATGTCCTCAAACAGGTGATATCTGAACTGGGACTTAAGATATCAGGATGACTTCTCCTTGTAAAAAAGGGCATTTCAAGCCGAAGAGTCCACCCTGTGAAGACACAGAAGCTTGAAAGAGCTTGGTGTGTTGCAGTGCTGCGGAGAGCAGAAAGCAGTGGGGATGGAGCAGTAACGGAGGACATGGCTGGGTGCAGTGGCTCACACCTGTAATCCGAGCACTTTGGGAGGCTGGGGCGGGCCAGGAGTTCAAGACCAGCCCAGGCAGTAGAGTGAGACTTCATCTCTTAAAAAAAAAAATTAGCTGGGAATGGTGGTGCACACCTGTAGTCCCAGCTATTCAGGAGGCTGAGGCAAGAGGTTCACTTGATCTTAGGTGTTCAAGACCAGCCTGAGCAAGAGCAAGACCCCATCTCTACTAAAAATAGGAAAATTAACTGGGTGTAGTGGTTCGTGCCTATAGTCCTAGCTACTCAGGAGGCTGAGGCAGGAGGATTGCTTGAACCTAGGAGTTGGAGGGTATAGTGAGCTATGATGACGCCACTGCACTCTAGTACAGGTGACAGAGCAAGACCCTGTCTCAAAAAATTTAAAAAAAAAGAAAGAAAGAAAGGAAATGACTCCAGACTATACAGGGTCTTGACCATTGTGCTGGGGACTTCATCTGAACCCTGGGTCCGTGGGGAGCCTACAGAGGCTTTAGAGTGGGACCAGCTCAGTCCTAGAAGGTGGCTTTGCTGGAGGCATGGAGGATAGTCAGAGGCTGTCAAGGCCTCACCTGGTGGAATGTGGCCTGGAGAAGAGGTAGGAAGGGGATCTCTAGGCAGGGCCATCTGGGGCATGGTAGCCAGATTCTGCTTAGGGACAAAGCAGGGTCAACTGTGACCATGAGCTCCCATTTAGGAGCCTGAGAAATACCTCGCCCAACACCTGCACTAGGCAAGATGGGTAGATAACAACTTTGATTTTCTATGTTTATGTTCCTGCAGAGAGTATCCACTGAGGAGATCCCCAATCCTTTAGTCCCTTCCTGTGTTTGAAATTCTACTGCTCAGGAGCCTGTGGAAGGTCAATTGTTTTCCTCTTCGCTTGGTTCTGGTGAGAGGTGAGCACGGATTGGAGATGGTGATGGGGGAGGAAACAGAAACAGGTGGGAGCTGCTTTTCTGCTAAACCATTTGAAGTAACACTCAATTTAATTTATATGCAAAGCTCACTTTGTCTAATCTATAACAAAAATATCATGTGATTATGTCTACAAATTGTGTATGCATATATATATCTATATATATGTAATCTTCTGGAAGGATTATATTCCTAGTTCTTTAAAAATAACAACAATCTTGGCACCAGACTCAAGCCACTCTCTTGACCACGGTGGCTCGGAAGGAGGAGGGGTGGGATAGGAAGTCAAGAGTCCAACCTACCACCTGCATTTATATCATATAAATCTGTCTACAACCCAAGATGGTGGGTCACCAACATGTTAAGAATGGTTATCTAGATGGTAGAATTTCAGATGGTTTTAACTTTCTCCTTAATATTTTATGCGCAGTTGGAATTTTCCATTGAACATATTTTTCCTTTAAAAGAAAGGAGGGGGAGAGAAGGAACACCCTTACCCTTATGCTATCAGTAGAAATCCCGGTGGGCAGTGCAGCAACACCAGAAGCTGTCAGACAAAACATCCGTTTGAACCAGCAAGCTTACACCCAAGAATGTGTCCTAAGGAAATACTCTCCATCCTGTTACAACACAATAATCACATTCCTGATTTTACAAAAATTGCCTTATTAAAGGAGTTGTTTCAAATGATTTATACCTTAAAGGAGGCAGATAGATACTAAAAAGTTTTACATTTAAGTAAAAAGTCATAATTTTTTTCTTGCAGGACTTCTGATAATACAGTATATGTTCACTATGTGTGCATTTTTATTATTGCAAAATAAAGCAGTTGATCTACATTGGCCAAAAAAACCCCTAAAATCACAGATGAAATCTGAACAGAATACAGGCAATCAAAATAATTCCATTTCTAGGCCAGTGGCAATGCAACCGGCTGCACATTAGACTCACCAGGGAGCTTTGTAAAGATCCTGATGCCGGGCGGGCCCCAGCCCAGGGGAGTCTGATTGAGCTGATCTGGAGCAGGGCTGGACAGCAGTATTTTTTAAAATACATCTCCAGATGATTCTAATGTGCAGCCAGAGTTGAAAACCACCAGACCATTGAAATAAATTGCCACATAGCACATAATTCATAACTGTCTTTAAAAAATGCAATGCTAACTGAGCAACCAGTACTCAGTGGCACTGTACTTCAATACTGCCAGCTCAACAGGTTCTCCTTCTTTTAATTTATATTGAAATAGAGCATCCATATAGCAAAGTATGTGTATCATAAGCATACAGCTCAATGCATTTCTACCAACTGGACATAGCCATTTCACCAGCACCCACATCAAGAAACAAAATATTACCAGCACCCCAGCTATTGCTTTGTTCATTCTGATTATTCAACAGTTTTCCCTGCTATGTACTTGGTGCTAATTTTTTTTTTAATTCTTGGAGATAGAGTGTTGCTCTATCTCTCCCAGACTAGAGTACAGTGGTGTCATCATAACTCACTGCAGCCTCCAACTCCTGGGCTCCCAAAATGCTAGGATTGCAGGCGTGAGCTACTGCACCGGGCCTGGTGCTAATTCTCATTAAGTATTTAAGTTCTAACCAATAGAAGTATCTATAACACAAATAATTTTCCTTAATTCATCTATCACATTATATCTAATGTGAATTATGAACATTTGTATAGGAGGAAATAATTATGGACATGTATTTAGCCATAAGAAGTTTACTAAATGTCTAATCACAGGATCTGATTAAACAAATTAGCTAATATTCATATGAAAGTGACTGGTTTGTGTCCTGTGGCATGATTAAGATAGGAAAAGGAGAGGCCTTCCAGAAAAAGAGATTGTTGATTCTATCAGAACCCTAGACGAATACTGTTATGGGCTGACATGACCCCCCCACCACATTCATACATTGGAGTCCTAACCTCCAGTACCTCAGGATGTGACTGCATTTGGAGAAATGGTCTTTAAAGAGGTGAATAAGTTAAAATGAGGTCATTAGGGTGGACTCTAATCCAGTATGACTGGTGTCCCTATGAGGAGAGGAGATTAAGACACAGACACACACAGAAAACGACCATTTGAAGACACAAAGGCACCATCTGCAAGCCAAGGAGAAAGACCTCAGAAGAAATGAACCCTACCAACACCTTGATCTCAGACATGTAGCCTCCAAAATTGTGAGAAAATAATTTCTGTTGTGAAAGCCACCCAGTCTGTGGGACTTGTTCTGTAGTGCTAGCAACCCAATGCAAGCACCAAGACTAGAAGCAGCAGGTGGAGGAGGAAGAGCTGGGCCATGGAGGGCGACCAGACTTGCTTTTGTGGGTTAGCTCTGACGAAGGGAGACCCTCAGAGGAGCTTCGTGGCAGGAAGAGCCAGTCAGGGCCCCAGTCGTCCACGGCCACCACAGTGGGTGGGAGACCTCACGCTCGCAACACAAGCCCCATGCATACACGTCTCCCTTGCCCCATGCAGGCAGCCGAGCCGGGTTCCTCTACCCAGCGCCTGCATGTCTGGCCAAATGCACAGGGATTCTCACGTGGGCTGAGGAGTCCCTTCCAGCCAGAGCAACCCGGGCAAGTAGGCAGCTGAGAATCACCAAAACTTAAAAAAAACTAACAGAATGAAAGGGAAGCACCAACTCCACCTCCAGAAAAATTTACGTTTGAAGAAGCAGAATTCAAACAACGGGGAAGCAGGTAGGAGTAGGGGCAGGAACACCTGATAATAAATATAATTAGTGTCATCAGAGACATTTGAAACAGCAGCATATCCAGTGAGACAGATGGATGAGTGAATGCATAGCTAGATGGGTGGATGGATGCATAGATGGATAGATAGATAAAAAGCTTCTATAAAGAGTAGTAACCAGAGTTCATGAAAACTAAAATTGTGATTAATAAAACTTAAAGCCCAATAGAAGATACAATTTCCACCCATCAGCTTGCCCAAATGAAAAAGTTTGATAGTGTCTAGGGCTGGTGAAGCTGTGGGGAGCCACAGATTCTCGAACACGGTTGGTGAAAGTATAAACAAGTACAACCATCTGTGGAGAACAACTTAACACTTTTTCTAACAAATTAAAAATTGCATATTATTTGACTCAGCAGTTCCTTCCCCAGGCATAAGCCTTAGAGAAATGCTCACACAAGCAGGCATGCTCATTGTGTTCTCTGCTGTGCCACTTCTAGTGGCAAAAGACTTAGGAACAGCTTCGAAGTCCATCATTAGTGGGATAGAGAAATGCAATGAAAATATTCCTACAATGGTGTATGACACAGTGGTTAAAATGAACGAGCTAGATACCCCACAACCTAAGTAAATTTCCCAAAACTTATTGTTGAGTGAAAAAAGTTAGCTTCAGAAAGATAAATCCAATATGATACAATTTATCTTAAAATGTTTTTCAAAAAAAAAAACTGTGACACACTGGAGGATAGTGGACTATAAATATATATTTATATGCTATAGCCAAAATAAATGGAAAAGCATACATAATGTCTACGATAGTGATTCGTTTGGGGACAATGGATAAAGAGTAGCAGAGAGGGGACAAAAGGGACTGTAATTTTATCAGTAATATTTTATTTATTTTATTAAGAAGGAACCAAAGCAAATATGAACAAAATGTTAGTTATTTCTGAATAATGGGCAAATGGGTGTTTATTATCCTTTGCAATTTTCTATGGTTTATAACTTTTGCAAGTAAAAAAACTCCTAAAATAGATGGACTGATGAATAAAATACCTGTAACTGAAGAGTGCATTAATTAACTGGAATATTGAGGCAAGTGATCCACCTAGAACACAGCGCAAAACTCCAAAAGTTGAAATGTGGAAGATAAAAAAGTGAATACAAGAAATCAAAAGAAGGGGTTCCAATCTTCACCTCAAAGTATATTCAGACGGTGAATGGATAGAGAAAATAATCCTATGAATTATACAAATAACTTTCAAAACTAAAAAAAGTCTCACTTCTTCATACAAAAAGGGCCCACAAAGCATAGAACAAAAATATGGTAGGGAGGTGAGGAGGATTCAGCACTAGATATACTGATAAAATAAAAAATAAAGAATAAAAAGAAGGAATAAAAGAAGGAAATAAGAAAAAAAATTTCAGAGAGAAAAAAGTCCCCACTAGTTTAATTTCAAAGGAAGAAGAAACAAATGAACATCAAACTTCTCAAATGCAATAAATATAAAATTCCAGAAGACACAGTACTATCAAGTTCTGCAGAAAAAAATAATTTTTAATCTAGCATTCTGTACTTAGGCAAAAAGTTATTTAAGTGAAAAATAGAAATTATTTTTAGAGAGACAACAGCTCAGAAAATTTCTCTCCATAAGCCTTTTTTGAAAGACTCTATAGGATATATGCCAATGATAGGAAAAAACTGAATTGAAGAAAGAGGAAAATAGGATAGAAATAACAATGGCATGCAAATAAACTAGTAGAACTTGATCCCAAATGACCACGGAAAATATGGCTATGAAGCTTAAGGAACTGTTAATTAAGAATTCCATCTGCTAAGTTTCAGAAGATTTCAACAAAACTTGAGAGTAGGTGGAGAGAGTTGGTACACAGAGAGGGATGAAGTATCAAGATGGTAATAGTTACTGATTAATTCTCAACATTGATAGAGATGTATACATTTAAATATGTTGAGTAAAATGCTTAAAAACATGCTTGATATTCCAAGTGTTTAGATGAAGCTTCATTTCTTTAAACCAATTACAAATCAAAGAATCTTTAAACCTCCCTATAACCTGTAATTCCCACTTTGAGATTCCCTGCCTTTTTGGACCAAACCAATGTACACCTTCCACGCATTGATTGTAAAACCACACTGCAGCCCAACCACAGTGAGACCACTTGCTCAAGGTTTCTTGGGTGTGTGGCTCTGGGCCATGGTCCCCATACTTGGCTCCGACTAAACCTCTTTAAATTATTTTATAGACTTTCAGTGATTTTCCCTTAACATAGCTGTGCCTCTAGTAAAAATGAAAAAGGAACCCCTGTGCCAGTGGTTCTCAAATTCTGGTGAGCATCAGAATTCCCTGCAGGTTTATAATAATAGAGCTTGCTGAGCCCCATCCCTGGAGTTAGTGACTCAGTGAGTCTGGGGTGCAGCCTGGGAATTTGCATTTCTAACAAGCTCTGGTTGATGCTGATGCTGTGGTCCTGGGACCACACACTGAGAACCACTGCCCAGAGTGAGTGAACCTGCCCATTGACACACTGACTTTCTTCTTTGGAGGAAGTTATCCAACAGCACAAGCTGGGACCCAGTGCAGGCAAGGCCTGTTGTACCTGTTTCTAATGGCCAGGAAGAAGTCATTTTTGATTCAGAAAAATGTCTTTCAAGGAAATCTATTGCTGGTGAAGAAATCCCTGAAGTGACTTCTTCTTAAGTTAAAAAAAAAAAAGAGGAAGAGGAGGATGGTATAGAAAGAAGGCAGGTCATTTAAGTGGAAATGCCAGTTGAATGTGCCTAGGAACAGCCTTCTCTTACCCACTTGGGCATAAAACACTCATTCTCTGACATTCATATGTACATTTCATAAAGCGTTAAAAACTGGTGTTGCCACCTATATTAGATAGAATTCTTTGTTTCAGTTGACAAAAAGAGAAAAAAACAATTAAATTTAAATGAACTTAAGCAAAAAAGGAGGTTATTGGCTCCCATAACTGAAAATCCCAAGGGTTAACAGCTTTAGGTATAACTGGATCCAAGGAAGAAGGGAAACTTGCCCCCTAGAGCATGGGGTGGGCAGTGGGTGAGACCACGCTGCAGAGGGAGGCAAGGCCTGGGTCTTGAAGGGCCCAGAGAGCCATTTTATGGAGTTGGGACTTTTCTTGAGGACAAAAGGCTCCACCTAAATAGAGGAGTGGCATGAAGCACTTTGCCTTTTAGAGGCCCCTTCTGGCTGGGATGTGGGTGCTGGCCTGGAGACAGGGTTTAGGCAGGGCAGTGCTTGACCAGGGCAGAGCTGGTGGCCTGAGCACCCCACGAATCTACCTGAAGACGTGGACCTCCCAACGTCACCTACAGGAGGATTCATTTGCCATTAACCAAGTCAAAGGGCCCTTCGCAGAATACATTTGCTTAGGGAATCCCACGTTTACATTATACTTCCTCTACCCTTCTATGCTCTGTAGTCTGAATCCAGACTTGAACTCAAATCTACCTAAGTCCCGTGACTGTGACCTTGAATGCTGTGCTGCATGGCTTCTATCTTCTTTAAGTCCTTGTGTTTCCATGTTCTTCCTGAAATGGAAGAGGAGGCAATTGTAGGTGGGCTGGGTGGGGGAGACCCTCTTACCATACCCAGCATTCTCTGCTCTCACCACACCGATGTATTTCGTGCGGAAGAACAAACTTCCTCGTGAAGCAATTACCCATAGAGTTGAAGCTTGCTGCATTCACAGCCTTGTTATTTCCACGGATTCTTTTTTATCCTTTCACCTATGATTTAATTTTTCTGTCTAGCGACTGTACAGCGAGCTCCTATTAGCACCGAAAGCTGTCTACCCACTCGGTTGGGCTTGACTCAGGCACCAGATGTGCCCTAGTTTATCCACGTGGTTCCAGGCACTCACATGTTCCTCCAGGTCCCATCCGCGGGCCGCTGGGACGCCTGCGATGATATCCTGAATTCCCCTCCCGGAGCACCCCCGCCACCAGCACCCCCTCGCCGGCTCCACGCACTCAGCCTGCTATAATTAAACAAACAGGGTTATTTGTGACATCCCGGTTTACACATCAACAAGTTATTTTCTCTGATTTTGCTATGGATGGATTTGCTCTGCTTACATTAAACAAAAACAGCTCACTCAAAAATGCAGAACAAGCAAGGCAGAGGAAACGTGGCCCGGCAGCTGCCTCCTTCCCCACGAAGCGAGATGGAGTCGTCCCTTTCCCGACTCCTTGCCTCAAAGGAGCGGAGCCAGGAGACCCCGAAGCCCTCGGACCCATAAGACAGCCTCTGAGGGTCAGACCGTGGAAAGGGAAGAGAGGGGTCTAGGAACACAGTTAGGTGAAATGGGAGATTATTTTGGAAGATTCCAGACCACACAGCATAAGAGGGTAGTGGAAGTATAATATAAGCGTAGGATTCCCTAAGCAAATGCATTCTGCGAAGGGCGCTTTGACTTGGTTAATGGCAAATGAATCCTCCTGTAGGTGACGTTGGGAGGTCCACCTCTTCAGGCAGAATCGTGGGGTCAAGCACCACCCTGCCCGAACCCTGCCTCCAGGTGTGCCCCTTGCCAGCACCCACGCCAGTCAGAGGGGCTTCTAAAAGGCAAAGTGCTTCATGCCACTCCCCTATTTAGATGGAGCCTTTTGTCCTCAAGAAAAGTCCCAACTCCATAAAATGGCTCTCTGGGCCCTTCAAGGTCCAGCCCCTGTCTCCCTCTGCAGTGTGGTCTCACCCACTGTCCACCCCAGTAACAGAAACAGTCAAGTTTTGCAAATGTGCCTTTTGCATAACCTGTTCCGTCTACCTGAACACACTCTGTAGTCTCCTTTGCCTGGAGCTTCAAAGCCACACTTTGCTGAGTTTCTCTCCACCCTAAGGGAGCTCCGAGCTGGCTGTGTTCTATGTCTGTCTACACCTCATCTCCTTTACAGGCAGCAAGCTCAATGAAGACTGGGACATGTTGACTTTGCCCACTGTCCTGCGCCAGGGTTTGTCTACCTGCCTGGCACATTGGAAGTATTCCACAGATGTTTGCTGAATGAATGAATGACTCTCTTTTGTGTTCAGCATCTTTTTCAGGGTAACTGACTCTGCAAATATCTGGTTTAAAAAACAGAGGCCACATTGTAGCTCGAAACTGGAAACTCCTATCAACAATAGAATAGACATAAATATATTGTGGCATATTCACATAGTAAAAACTGTAAAGGGATGAAATATCTATGACTACACCCCAAAATGTGGATGCATTTCACAAATAAAATGTTGAACAAAAGATGCCAGACACAAAGGATTATAGGCTATAGGATTCCATTTATATAAAGAACAAAACATGGTAAAACAAATGTATGGAGTTAGCAGTTAGGATAGTGCTTCACCTTACAGTGGGGGATAGTGGCTGGCGGGGTGGGCATGCTCTGCTTCTTGGTCTGGGAGCTGCTTACACAGGCATGTTTAGCTGGGAGAACCCACTGTGCTGCACAATCATGGCAGGTGCATTTCTCTGTATGTATATTACACTTCAATGAAAAGTAAAACAAACAAAAAACTAGAGGCCAGTATGGTGCTCAGGCAGCAGCATGGGGTTCCCTGCTCTCTTGAACATGGCAGGCCCCTGGGCTTACCTCCTTTCTCCCGGGATCCCCCCTACCAGGATCTGCCTCTCCTGCCTCTGAAGGCCCCAACCCCATGTGATGGAGACACGTGGTTCCTGCAGTCAACCTCCAGAAGTCCAGAAGTTTCCACCCAGCCCTGATGAGTTAGAAGCTGGAGATGAAACTCCGGGAGCGAGTGTGGGAAGAGACCAAGGAGATAAGAATTGCTCTGCAGAAAGGAAAGTGAAACATCTGGATCCCAGGAGATAATCCAGGGGGAAGGAGGTGAGGAAGAACAGTGAGATGCACAAAAGGAATCAAGATTGAACATGACAGCTACAGCTGGGGCACCATGTGGTGACATCCCCAGTGCAGGGTGGCCAGGAGACTTTGAGATGTGAATGTTCACTTCACACCTGATGCATTTTTACAATGGAATCCCCTGTGGGTCTCTTTCCCCCCAAACCTCCAATAAAGTCACACACACACACATACACACACACACACACTCACACACACACTCTCCCCTCGTCCAAGTGGGATTTTTGCTGGGAGTCCAGGAAGAGAGTGAGCTGCAGGTCTGGGTCACTGAAGTGGTAAACGGGGACAGTGAGACAGTCCTTAAACTGGTCTGCAGGCAGAGGCAGTTGGGTCATCACGGGGCTCTGATCCTACCAGGATAGTTTTATACCTGCAGGGAAGACAGCCTAAGAACTTGAAGCGAATTTTATTTAGATTTTAAGGGGCTAAGAGATCATGGCTGACACCAGGGTCATGCATTAGTACCTTTAAGTAGCTATTAAATGTCTTAGCTCCGCTACTTAATTATAAGTCCCTTGAAGGCAGAAACTGCATATTTATCCTGGTGTCTCCCAAGAACCCGAGAGCCAGGTCTGGAACGAATACACCTCTCTGAGATGGAGTGGCTGACCACACACTCACAACACCTGACACACGGTGCCCTCAGACCATACCGCCAGCCGGCACTGCCTTGTCATGGCCCCAGCTCCCTCTGCAGCTTGACAGCCTCACGACATCTCCACACGTGTAACTGCACTCAGCTCTCACGCCACACCAGGGAGGAGAGTATGTGGTAAAGCCCATTTTACCAGTGAAGAAATGGAATTTTAAGGAAGGGGCAGAACTTCTGGATAGCCAGTGGGTAAATGGGACAAGTGGGACTTGAATTCAGACCATCAGAGAGCAAAATAGCTGTCCTTTCCATGCCACTGGGCTCCTTCTCTCAGGAGTTATTCTTTTATTGGCAAAATCATGCTTAACTCCTTGCCAATCATGAAGCACACACAAAATAAATGACGTCCCCGCCCCTCCCATGTGGCCAGGCTGCTTCGGTGACCAGGGCAGCCAACAGGGGGCGACAAAGAGCAGCCGAGTGGCGCCCGCAGCCGGTGTTAGGGGCCCTGGACTAGACCTGCGCGAAACTCCGCCCCTCTGCCTCCCCTCCTCCCGTTTGCCCGCAGCTCACCCGTCACCTGGGTTAGGGGCAGCCTGGCTGCTGACCCGTCCACAGCCATCGCAGAGTGTGACTGCCCCCAAAGTGACCCTAGCGGGGAGCCCTGGGAGACCCCCATCAGAGACGGAGCGGTGGGCTCTGGGGGAAAGCGGTGAACTGGAATCTGCCTTCACCTGACTCACCCCAGGGCAGTGCAGGAGCCGTCGGAAGAGGGACGCTCTAATCCCAGTGAGCCCGGGCGGTAAACTGACCTGGAGCCCCAGAGAGAGTGTCATGCCAGCCCGTATTGGAGGGGTAGTTCGAGTTGGCGGGGAGTAACCGGGAGGAAAGGTGTTGCGGGAGAAGCTGGGGGCAGACGGAGCCCCCACGCCTAGCGCACTCCAGCTGGTGCAGCTCCACCGAGCTCGCAGTAGGACACGAGAGTGTGGAGCGAGCCGCTCGTCTCACCTGGCCCGCCGCGTCCACCTGGGGCCCCTGCGGCAGAGTTGCTTCCTGCTCTGGTCTGCATGTTTGTGTCCCCCCGAAAACGCACATGTTGAAACCTAACCTCCAAAGTTGAGGGTATCTAAGCTGGGGCCTTTGGGAGGTGATTAGGTCACGAGGGTGAAGCCCTTTTGAATGGGATTAGTGCCTTTACAAAAGTTCTGAGACAGCTTGCTTTTGCCACATGAGGACGCAGCAAAAAGATGGCCATCTACGAGGAGGGCTCTCACCAGACAACAAGAGGGCCTCCAGAACTGTGAGAAATACATCTCTGCTGTATTTCTGTTCTGTAGCCACCCATTCTACGGTATTTTGTCATAGCAGCCTGGCTAAGAACAGACCAAGACACTTCCCATAGCACGGTGCTCCTGCTCCAGCCCTCTCAGGTGTGAGTCGGACACCAATCCACTGTGTCCCCCGCAAGCTCCAAGAGGTTCTCCCCAAGCCCTGCAAGTATATCCTGGAGCCTCTCTCACCAGAGGAGACACCCCCATCATCTCTGCAAGGATGGCGCTCTCCAAAGAAATCCTTTCCCCAGCCCAGTCCCTCTTTTGGAAGCAGCAACAGTCATCGAAGTGACACAAACTGGTTTGTCGTCGGTCTTTCACAAGTCGTCCATGGTGACCCTGGAATATGATGTCTGTGGTCTATGGTACTACTCATATGTAACACTGTCACTTACTGGAACCCAGAGGGGCCCACAGAAAGGATGGATGGACAGTAGGAGGGCAAGGTGGCCAATGAGTCTGAGAGAAGGGTCTGGCAGGCAGCACATCCAAGGGCTTTGGATGGGGGACAGAGTGCATGGTGGGAACAGATCAGCCTTTGGAGTCTGTAAGGTGGAAGTTCAAATCCTCACTACCCCACAATTTGCACAACTCGGGGCAAGTTTCTTAACCTTTCTGCATCTCGGTTTTCTCATCTGTAAGGTGGGAATGGTAAGACTTAACTCACAGGGCAGAACAAATGGTGAAAGGCGCGTTCAGCCCCTCGCATGTGGCCTGGCACACAGGAGGTACCCCACAGGCGTGAATTCCCAGGTGGGCAGCCAGGGAGGACTGTTCCACTTGGTCAGACCCCTAATCTCCATTAGCCCCTGCTCTGTATTTGGCATCCCCAGGTCTGATGGAAAGTTAGAAATATAAACCTCTTCCCCCCACCCTCCCTCTGAAAAGGTGTTAGGCACTGCCAAGCCAGGAACATTCGTTTCCCACTTTCTGTTCCTAATGTACCAGGAACCCAAGAAGCTGGCCCAGAATACTCTGAAATTTGAGTGGTGTCGTGGATCATGACTTAGCGTAGGAAGAAATGCAGAAAGGGCTTGTCTCTGCTCATAAATAACTGGCCATGCAGCCCTGGACAGAACAGTCTAATTGCTGGGCTTTGATTTCCTCCTTTTATAAAATGAGGAGAAATGCTTGGTTGTCAGGTGAGCAGCGTGCTAGAGCGGCAGCAGGACCTGCCTTCACAGACAGGATTTAGATGCAGAGGAAACTTGGTGGCCTGCTGCTTCCTAACCACGTTGTGTTAGTCTCAACAAGGTCCCACAGACTGGGTGGCTTACACACAGAAATTTACTGCCTCACGGTTCTGGAGGCTGGTAGTCCAAGATCAAGGTGTTAGCAGGGTTGCTTCCTTGCGAGTGTTGTAAGGGAGAATCTATTCTAGGCCCCTCTCTCAGCTTCTGGGAGTTTCTTGGCCATCTCTGGTGTTCCTGGGCTTGTAGGAGCATTGCCCTGATCTCTGCCTTCATGTTAACGTGCGTTCTCCCTGTGTGTGGTCTGTGCCCAAATTTCCCTTTTTTAATCAGGACACCAGTCTTATTAGATTTAGGGCCTACCCTACTCTGGAATGACTTCATCTTAGGTTATTATATCTACAATGCCCCTATATTCCCAAATAAGGTTACAGTCTGAGATACTAGGGGCAAGGACTTCAATATAGGAATTTGGAGGACACAATTTAACCCATGACATGTGTGATCTGGGTCAAGGTAGTCAACCTTCCTTACCTTAATTTCTGTGCTTCTAACATTAGGAATGCTCGAGAGGGATAAATGGGGCATTGTGCGTGACAGTCGCTAGCACATAACAGGCACCAGCACAGAGCAGGAGCTATCCTTCCATCAGGGACTGTCTGCAGAGATGCCAAAGCCCCAATCCTCGCTCCTGGACTCATGGCCTTGCACACGCTCCTCCTTCCTCTTACCCAGTAAAGCTTAAACGTAAGCATTGAATCTACTCTCCAAAAGGAAGCTTGCTGTTGAAGTCTGTTTGGGGGCATTGCTTTTGTACTCCCCCAACCATGACACGTTTGTGACCTGTGAAGCCGGGCCTCGCCATGAAGATAAAGGATGTGACGACCACGTAGAGGGTGACTGCTTTTCAAGCACCGCTCAGGACTATCGGCACAGCTCGGTGTGAATAACTGCAGTCTGCTTTCTCTCTCTCTCCCCGTCTCGTCAGCTTCGATTCGCAGGCTGTGTAATTCAAGTCATTAATTTTTTCCATTCAGTGCGCTGCCAATTTCTTCTCATTTTGTTCCTGGAAATCTCTTGTGTGCGTCTTCTAAATTTAAAATAAATACACTGTACATAATTGGATGCTAACCAGACAACACTGAGCAATCACGCTTTCTCATTGATTTCGCAGATGTATTCGCCTCCAACATGAGTAGGAAAGGTCTCTGCGTGTGCCGGATAAAATGTTAAATGGAACAAGTTGCCCTCACGTTCTTCAATATCAGTATTGGCCTTTAGAATATTTCCCCAGTTATGATCTTACTTGAAATGAACAATGAAAGGTTCTTGCACCAAAAATAGACATCCAAATTATTCTAGCTGCTACCATTGTGTGCTCACAGGGTGGAGTGGAAAGAGCCTATGTACAGACCTCAAGTGACAGGAGATCTGGCTGCAGATGCACCAGATCTGATACCCTTATAAGAAGAGAAAAAGGTATGTCATAGCAAAGAAGCGCTTACACTGTCCACTTCAGTATTCTCAGCTTTGCAATTAAGAGGTTGGCCCAGATCATTTTTCCCCCCAAAGCATGGGATGCATGCTTGAGATATACTCAAGATGATTTTAAAAGTACAGAAATATAGTATTAAATAGCATCATGTCTTGTGAAAGAGACAGAAGCACACCCCAAAGAATCCATTTGCTCACTCACATAGCCCTCTTGCTGTTAGGTGAGGCCACGTGACTGGTTCTGACCAATGAAATGTGAGCACAAATTACACATGTCACTTCCAATCTGAGACAGTGGGAAGCCCATATGCAATTCTCCAAACTCTCTCTTCCTCACACGTGGTGACAGAGAGTGCTGCATATTCCAGATGGCACAACACCAAGATGGTGGAGCCTTCATCAGCCTAGTCCCCTGAGTGGTTGGGTGGAGGAGAGTTCCTGCCAACCCGTGCAGAACACATAGCATGAATGAGAAATAAACATTTAAGACACTGGGATTTTTTTTTAATATGCTATATTCCAGCCTGACTGATTATCAACCTTATAGTGGAAAAGTCATTCCCTTTCAAATTCTACCTAATTCTTCTGATTTTGCCAAGGAGAAAGTCTCTGTTAGTGATAGTAGGTCTTTAACACTTCTCTCGTTCTCATAACCTCATTATTCAACTAAAACAGAGGAGACTTTGGGCTCTGCATTTTCTAGCAGGCAGCAATATCCACTGTATTTGTTTGTTAGGGCTCCCATAACAAAATATCACAGTCAGGCTGGTTTAAATGGAAATTTATTTTCTTATAGTTCTGGAGGCTGGAAGTTCAAGACCAAGGTGTTAGAAGGTTTCTTCTGAAGCCTGTCCCCTTGGCTTACAGTTGGCCACCTTCTTGCTGTGTCCTCATGGGGTCTTTCCTCTGTGCCTACACGTCCCCTTCCCCTGCCCCAATCTTCTCTTAAGAATACCAGTTATGTTGGCTTAGGGCCCACCCTAACAAACCCATTTTAACTTGATCACCTCTTTAAAGACCCTCTATCCAAATATAGTCACATCAGAGGTCCTGGGGGTTAGGGGTTCAACATGCATTTTAAGGAATGCAATTCAGCCCATAACACCCAGCTAGATGTTTAGGACACTATTTATCTTTCACTTGTTTTCAGAGTGGTAGGTATTGCTTTCTACCTATGGCAAGCCATGCCAATTTTACATTTATGATTGCAATGCAAATTTCTTTTAGAATATAAATTATTTAAGTAGTAGTAGAAAGACTTAAAGAAAAATATAAAAATTAATAGTATCCCAAAAATTGTGATGGGAGATGCAAATAACTGAATTTTGGAAAACGTTGCCTAGGTAATGTCTAAAGCTGTTCTAATTCTTATAGATTTTTCTTATACCCTTTTAATTGTATTCATTTATGCATCCATTTAATTGAGTGCCCGCTATGGTTTGAATATATCCCCCAATGTTCATGTGTTGGAAACATAAATGCCGTTGTAACTGTATTAAGTGGTGGGGTCTTTAAGAGGTGATAGGGCCATGAGGGCTCTCACGAATGGATTGATGCTGTTATCTCCAGAGTGGGTTAGTTATCTCAAGAGTGAGCTCCTGATAAAAGGACAAGTTCCACCAGTTTTCTCTCTCTGTCTCATGTACTTGCTGGCTTTTCTACCATATTATAATGCAACAAGGAGGCCCTCACCAGACGCTGGTGCCATGCTCTTGGACTTCCCAGCCTCCAGAACTGTATGAAATAAATTTCTTTTCTTTATAAATTGCCCAATTTATGGTATTCTGTTATAGCAGAAGAAAGTGGACTAAGACAGTGTCTATGAAGTGTCTCATTGGTGTTGGACACTAGCGTGATTATACAGTCAAGTGAATAGTGCCATGAGAGAAGAGAAAGAAATAATTCAGTTCTGTCTGGGAAAATCAGAAAAGGCTTCCCAGAGGTGGTGACAAACAGTGTATCTTGGCCTTCTATACACAAATAGGGTCCCCTCATCTTGACTCAATATTTCCTGAATTTTGAATGCATGTAAAACACTGTGCTAGATGCACCAAGAAGATACTGTGGCTTAAAGAAGGGAGACGAGGCTAATTAAAAGCAGAGACAGCCATGCATAAAACTTATGACTTGCATTTAGGGTTATACGTCTCCCAGAGATGATTTTAAACATGTTTGGGGTTTTTTTCGCCCTTGATTAGGAACTTTACATTTTTCTAGAGTCTAGTTGTCTGATGTAAAACACAGATTGGAAAAATTTAAGCATAATTGTGAAAATATATTTTTTAATCAAATGCTACCACAGGAGGAAAAACCTTTCATTGAATAAAATTCCTCTGAGGACAGAGAGTTTATTTTCAGGGTAATTCATTAAATGTTTTCACCGTTAGTCCACTATCTTGGTCATTCAATGAAGTACAGATATCTTTTGAGCTCCTACTAAATGAAGGAACTGTTCTAGATGCTACGGATACTGTCACAGACAAGGCTGGCAAGGTGCCCTCTCACGGGGCTTACACTCTCACGGGGAGACTGACAATAAGCAAACAGATGGATGAGAGAGGATCAGAGAGAAATAAACGCTCTGACAGGATGAAAATAAGGCGATGAGATAGGGATAATGGGAGGGAGAGGCAGCTGCATTAGATTAGGTAGTCAGCAAAACCTCTCTGAGCAGCTGATATTTAATGTGACATCTAAGTGACAAGAAATCAGCGGGAAGGGTATTCCAGATGAAGGGAGAGCTGGGTATGGGCCTCAAGGTAGGGATGAGTGTGTGAGTTTGAGGAACAGAAAGAAAAAGACCGTTTCTGCAGGGGAGAGGGGCAGGGGGCAAGGTCAGGGAGGAAGGCCAAGAGCAGATCCTGCATAGAGCCTCATAGGCCAGGGTAGGGAGCCAGGTTTGCGCCAAGTGTAAGGAAAGCCACTGGAAGTTTCTGAGCAGGGAATGGCAGGATCTTGTTCTGCATAGCACCTGCCTGTGTGAGCACAGAGGCTAAAGAGCCTGACTGCTTAGCTCCAAAGCTCAGCAACCACCACCTACCAGCAGCAAGACTTTAGACAACTCTCGAAGTGCAATTTCTATACCTTGGGGTAAAATCCAGCTCACAGGATGAGTGACAAAATTGCATAATTTCTCCACAGCAGGATTTTGCAAGTGTTTTTCTACAAAGGGTCTGTTATGTGTTGAATTATAACCCTCCAAAATTCATATGTTGAAGTCCAAACCCCCAGGACCTCAGAATGTGACTTTATTTGGGAATGGGGTCATTGTAGACATAATTAGCTAAGATGAGGTCATATTGAAGTAGGGTGGGCCCCTCAGTCACTATGACTGGTATCCTGATAAAAGGGGACCTTTGGACATGGACAGCACATGGGGGGACGTCATCAAAGCACAGATCAGGGAAACACTCCTACAAGGCGAGGAGTGCCAAAGGGGGCCAGCAAACCCTTGGAAACTAGGGGAGAGGCCTAGAACAGATTCTCCAGCCCCCAGAGGGAAACAACCCTGTTGACACTTGATCTTGGACTTTCAGCTTCTGGGACTATGAGACAATGGATTTCTGTTGTTGAAGCCACCCAGTCTGTGGCACTTTGTCATGGTAGCCCTAGCAAATTAACACAGCACTCCGTGGAAACTATTTCAGGCTTTGCAGGGCAGGTGATCTTTGCCATGCTACTCAGCTCTGCTATGGTAGCACAAAAGCAGCCATAAACAAATGAGTGTGACTGTGTTGCAATGAAATGATTTACAAGCATAGGAAGTGGCCAGGCTGGACTTGGCCCACCGGTTAAAGTTTGCTAACCGCTGTCCTACAAAGATGTCTACCTCATTTCCCCCACCAAAGGCCAGGGTGTTGGGAAACTTCACGTCTTTCTTCATGGCAACCTTTGCCTTTGCTTAAAATGTGGTAATAACTATTAGAGCTAATATTTACAGAGTGATTGATTTGTACCAGGCACGATGCTAAGTACTTTACGTGCATTTCCTTACTTATTACTCCCAATAACCTAATGGTGTAGGAATTGCTATTTTCAACTCCATTTCCATGTCCATTGAGCAAACTGAACACAAGCAAGTTAACTGAGTTGCCTAAACTCCCGCAGTGAGCAGGATTCAACCCTGGCAGTCTGACCACTACTCTAGCAAAACATACACAGAAGTGACTTTCTAATGCTTCCAAAAAACATTTTCAGGCATTTTCTTTCCCCTCACACTAGTCTCCTAGCCGCTGGATGTTTTTTTTTTTTTTTTTATTTTCCAGCATAAAAATGTGTTTAAGTCATTTCCCCCTCTGACTAAGAGATGCAATCCTTTCCTTCCCAGGAGTAGTCAGCTACTGGCAAAGATTTTGGAAAAATCATCATTAGTCTCATATCTACATATTGGAGCAAGTACTCCTTTTTTCTTAGGCACATTCTTTAAAACACAATGCCACAACTTTAATAATCTGGTCAGTATTGTTATTTTTGCAGGGCTGATGGGCAGATGGAGCCATCTGGATAAACCGGCACGTGGGAAGTCTGAGGTTTGGTTAAGAGCAATTGCTGAGCTGTGAACAGTGGTCCAGTGTTGCTTTTTCGTTTCTTCAGCCTCACTTATTACCTGTTTCTTTCTATTCCCACTGGCGCCGTCGCAGACCAGGCCCCTTTATTCCATGGACAGATTGTTGCAACAGTTTGTCCCTAGGCCTCGAGCCAGTTTTCTTTTTGTTTTTTCTGTGTGCTACTATCAGATTCATCTTCATAAAATACCTCTTCAGTCATATCATTCTCCTTCTAGAGAACCTCCAATGGCTCCCTATTGCTTTCCCCATCAGGCTCCTCCGTCTGACCTCCACCCTTACGAACATGGCCTCTTAGATTTATGTGAGTGAATATGGTATTTCTCTCAAGCCAAATGTGTTTCCAGTTGCAGCAGAGCACTTCTGATTTGCGTAAAACATTTCTCATGCTGAAAATGTCAGCATCACCCATAAGAGCTCAGGGACGTAGAGAAGCAAACAAAACGAATGGTGTATAAAGCAAGCCGTTCCACCAAACTCACCGTGGATGGTGATATGCGGCACCCATACGGCAAAGGTCCTTCCTACCAGGTGGGGGAGAAAGGAAATTGAGCCCAAAGTTTAATCCACACAGAGGAAATATTCCACCCAGTCAATGGGCACACATGTGAGCCAGGAAAGCACTGAATCTATTTTTTAAATTTATGTTTTATTAATCAGGATGACACAGCTGCTATAACAAATAGGCTTCCAGATTTCAGTAGCTTGACATGATAGCTAATTTCTTGCTCACAGGACAATGAACGGTGTTCCAAGGTGGGTGTTCTTGGTTGGTGGATGGCTTTCTTCCAAGTGGTCATTCAGGGTCCCAGCCTCCTTCCCTCTGTGGTGCTACCATAAGAAGGATTCATTGTTAGCTTCATCCACTGGTGGAAGGGAGAGGGCCTGTGTGGAGAAGGCACACCTGCTTCTTAACAAACCTGGCCTGGAAATAGTGCCCATCACTGGGACTCCATCCTACAGACAAGAACAATGACCACTGGACACCAAGGAGTCTGGGAAGCGAGTCCCTGGTTGGGTAGTCACTTCCCAGCCACAGCACCATACTGTGAGAAGAGGACCATGGACTTGGATGTTCCTGCTATATAGAGAGGCTGTTAATATCAAGTTCAATGGTAACTTGGTCCTCAGGCTAAATATAACCTGCTCAGGTTATGGCAGTCAGCCAAAATCTGAAAAATAAAAACCATGCTATTTTTCCTAAAAATTACTTTTTATTATTACCACTTTACCTGCTTAGCTCCTAGTCATTTTCCAGATCTCATTCCAGTCATTACATTCTCAGTGCAGCCTTTCTTGATATATTTCTGCATTTCTGTTTTCTACATTCTTCTAGCCTCACAAATTCCCCGTGAGTAACACATCATGGTTGCAGTTTTACATTTACATGTACAATGATTGCATGAATGCCTGTCTCCCTCATTAGACTCTGGGTTTCATGAGGGCAGGTACATGCATCATTTTTTTTACTACCTTATTCCCAATATCTAGGAGGAGGCATACAGTATGTTCTCACCACACAACTATTGGCTGAATAAATTAAATAACATGTGTTCATTGTAGAAAAATTGAAATTATAGATATATAAAAAGAAATGAATTTTTTAAATCATCTGTAATCTCTTATAGTAATCAGCTATTGCTGAGTTAATGCTGTGTAACAAACATCCCCTCAAATCTCAGTGACTTGCAACAACAAGTGTTTATTTCTCACTCAAAGGTTTGTAGATTGAGTATGGTGCCTTGGCTGTGGGCTTCAGGTTTGGTTCAGACCTGACATAAATCTTTTGCCAAGACTTAGGCTAAAAGATCAGCTACTACCTGGGTGGATTCTTCTCCTGGTGCTGGCCAGGAGTGCAAACTGTCAAGCCAGTGCGTGTGAGCACAGTTAAACTCTCTACTTGGGTGTGGTGTTATGTTTTTACCATTCACTTTCTGTTGCCCAAAGCAATGTGGCCTTGTGAGATGAGGAAGGACTCTACTCCAGTGAACCTTGGCGAGAATAGGAAAGGATAGAAAAATTGTGAAAAAATAGGACAATCTGTTGTATTCCCATCCTGACTTTTTGCTCCATGTAGATTTAAATATTGTGTGTATATGTATATATATATTTCACATTAATCATGTTGTCTTCTAAAAGCAGAATATTTAGAGAAATCCTGAGGGTGGAGGCATTGTCCAAATATAGGTTGTAATGTATATAGAGTATTTTATTAATTGTTGCAGTGATTTACAAAAAACCAAAAACTTCAGAAACAAAAATCTTTCCATCTAAACAGTGTAGGAACCATGCCCTGGCTTTATTTATACCTCCTTTTAAAAATAAATGAATCGTGACTCATTAATAAGTGTAGCAGGGATAATGAAGCTGAGACTTCCTGTCTTCAAATATTGCCATGCTCAAACCCATTCTAGAAAACACACACACGCAAAAGCACTTCATCACTGCTCAAGCTGCTTCTGCTGCTTAGCGATTCTCAGAGATGAGAAGTCCTTTCATCTCTCAGCAGTTTAAGTTTTTCTCAGTAGACACAGAAAACAACAGGTCATCCTTCATGAACACTTCCTTAGAATCACCTTTATGTGCCTCATAAGTGACAGCAACTGATTTCTTCTACAGACCAACAATAGCTAAGTACTTAAAAGTCTCTCTCTTCTCTCTCAGCAAGTTTTTGGTGTATTCAAATGCAATTGATGCCTTAAATCCTGACTTATTAAATAAGAAGGGAGCAGTTTGCTGTGATCTAATGTGGAAGCTGCTCAGATGTCAGGGTGAAATGTGAATCAGAAAATCAAGGAAAAAGGACATTTTAAGTGCCTCTTGGTGCATTCATATGTGAAAGGGGAAAATGTACTTGTTCAAACATATATGTTGCTGTATTGCCAGTTCTACCAAAGGTAATAAATACTTCCAATAGATTCTTCCACATTTTCCTTGTATTATTATTTATTTATTTTATTTTATATTTTTTTGAGACAGAGTCTCGCTCCATCACCTGGGCTAGAGTGCTGTGGCATCAGCCTAGCTCACAGCAACCTCAAACTCCTCGGCTCCAGTGATCCTCCTGCCTCAGCCTCCTGAGTAGCTGGGACTATAGGTGCAGCCACCACACCCACCTAATTTTTTCTATTTTTAGTAGGGGGGGGGGTCTCATTCTTGTTCAGGCTGATCTCAAACTCCTGACCTCGAGCGATCCTCCTGCCTCGGCCTCCCAGAGTGCTAGGATTACAAGTGTGAGCCACTGCGCCCAGGTCCTTGTATTATTTTTGACATATTCTTTCTATCTTGAATTAAAGGGGGGTTGAATTAAAATAAATACAACATGAGTCTCAAGGCTCCAATTGATAACTATAAGTATAAAATCAAGGATTTCAAGCAACCAAAAGCCAACTTGGTGGCCCAACATCAGTCTGCAGATGTGTAGGAGATAGGGCACCAGGGAGCACCAGGCCCATAGTCCCTGCTCGGTAAACACTCGCTTCCTTTCCGTCTGAGCAGGAACTGGGATTCGGGTCACAGTTCCGTCGTGAGATGCTGGCCAGCAAAATGATATTGTAAAGCAATAAGTATAAAGTAAAACAATCACCCATCTTCCCAAGACTCCCTCTGGGCCCATTGGCTTAGAATCTGTCACCTCTGTTTCTCCTGCTTGGCAAAGGCCCTCCCGCCTGCCCACCACAGCTTGCGATCGCCTGCCCATGCTGGTGGCCTCAGTTCTTGGGGATGTGCCACCCAGTGAATCCAAAGAGACAGCAGTTTTGAAAAAGAGGCCTCTCTTCCTGGGTCTTGATGCCTCTCCCCCTGCTGCTAATGCCATTCACTGAGAAAAGACCACACCTGGAAAACCACAGAAGGGTACAGTCAGTATGAGAGCCTGCAGTGGGCTGGACAGTGCCTGGAGACCATCTCCTAGGCAGGGTGGCCTGTGTTTCTGCTTGAGCAGTGTCTTGGTCATCTCTTTCTACACAACAAACCGCCCCAAAATGTAGCGGCTTAAAACAGTAACAATCATGTTATGTTTCTCTCTGTCGCTTCTGAGTGTTGACCGGGCGGCTGGCTTGTCCGTCAGCTGTGTTTATGATCTCTGGTGAGTGTGCAGCAGATGGCAGCCGGGGCGAGGGTCCTCTGGGTGCTCCACACTGGGACACTGGGCCCCCTCCTTCTCCAGTGGAGACTCGGGTCCTCTCTTTCCCACTGGGCCTCTCCAGCCAGGTAGCTGGACTTTTTACCTGGCAGTTCAGGGCTCCCCAAAAGCAGAAAGCAGAGCTGCTGGCTACAGTCCAAATGTGTGTGTCCCCCCAAAATTCACATATTGAAACTTATTCCCCAGTGTGACAGTATTAAGAGGTGGGGCCTTTGGGGAAGTGACTAGATCTCATGAAGGGGGTTAGTGCCCTTATAAAAAAGAGGCCGAAGGAGCTTAATTGTATGTTCCACCATGTGAACATACATCAAGAAGGTCCCATCTATGAACCAGGAGGCCCTCACCAGACACGGAATCTGATCTTGATCTTGATCTTGGATCCCGAACTGGGAGCAACAAACTTCTATTGTTTAAACGCCATCCAGCTCATGTTATTTTGTTATATAATCCTGAACTAAGACACTGCCAGACCAAAGGGCGGCTCAGGCTCAGAACCGACACGTCGCGACTTTCTCAGGCTAAGGCAATCCCAGGGACAGTCCGGAGAGGGGAAATGAACTCCACCTCTTGACGAAGGTGTGGGAAGAGGGCGACTGACAAAGAAGTTCTGGCCTTCTTTAAGCCACCACAGGTAGAGTTTGGAAGGACTTGCTTTGCAACGCTCTTCGGCAGTGGATGTCACCGACTCCTGAGGATCTTTTTCTTGCATTGCATTCTTATTCTCGCCTTGATGTTAAATATTTCTCTAGCATGTTGACATCACTGAGCACTTGGCCTCGCTAACCGGCTTCACTACTGCAAGCCTTCAGTTCATCAGCTGCCATTTCTCTTCCTTGGAAGATGGCAAAGCATGTGCCTTGCATATGTGTGTGTGTGTGTGCACATATGTGTACATGTGCAGGCGTGTGTGCATGTGTGTACATATGTGTTTATGTAGTCACTGGGGAACAAAACAAATGATAAAATGAATCAGGGAAGAAATGACTCTAGGGCTAGGTGACATGCGGTCTCATCTGACACTGCAAATTCTGGGACTTGAAGCAGATTTCAAAGGTAATGTTTATTAAGTCCATAAGAAAACAGAAACAACATGAGTGATATTGGGGCGTTTTAGTCAGTAATTACTATGGCCTACGGTTTGGGGATTGTTTTAAGCAGAGAACATATTGCAAAGGGAAATTCCCATCTCACCACCCTTTCCGTCAAGCCTATTAAGCTAATGATTTTATTTTAACAATGCCTTTCCCCACAGCCAGTCTGCCTTGGGTATAGACTGCCAGACGTGGTTACTAAACACCCAGAGACTCAAGCAATTATAGAAAATGCTATTTTTAAGTTCTCTTGTATAGGCTCCTGGGCAGTACGACAGCTGACATCAGCCCTACAGATTCCAGAAGATTCTGCTTCTACTAGTGTGTGCCTTGGCTTCCTCAGGTGCCTCTGGAAGCTTCTGCCCAGGACTCATCCAAGAGCTGGATGCCAAGGGGGTGCCACATTTTGCAGGGGCAAGAGGACACTCCTAATCCAAGGTGGGACTGTCAGGGATGTGTGACCTTGTGGGCAGAGTCCTGAGTGCTTCTCTTTCCCTAGTAGCTGTTGGGCTATTTGCTTGTGACCAAAGATACTTGTGTACCTGCTTTCTGAGTGTAAAGCTTCCACCTGAGCCAGGGGAAGGTGGATGCCCTTGAGCTGAAGTTCAAAGTGGCTGAGGTTATTCATTGGTGGCATTGTCTCCCTGTGGGGGATCTTTTCTCCTCAAGCTTCTCTCCCAGCACCCCACTTGTTACCCTCAAACTCCCCGCCTACCCCAGCCCCACTTTCCAAGCCCTCCCTTTTAGTGTGAGGCTGCACGGCTGTCAAATGCCCCCTGACCCCTTCCTCACAGCCTGCCACCCCTGCTCCTCTTCCACCCCAAGGCTTTGCTCACCTAGTCCCACCTCCCTTCAAACGTGCAGCTGGGGTTCAAGGCAATCCCCCGCCTTCCTGCCATCCCCAATCCTACTTATACACAGGTGATTGGCCTGGTTAGGCACCAGGGGCAGATATAGAGGGTGAAAATTCAAAAAGGGACACTCTGGGTGGGAGGGAGGGATTGTCCACTCTCCTCCCCTACCCTGGGACTAGCCCCACCTGGCAGCCCCCCTGGAAGCAGTGCCCATAACTCCACTGGGAGGTGAGTATCCCAATCAGCCCCACCTTAGCAAAATCTGATAGAAAATTCCCACCCCCCTCCCCGCCCCAGAAGGGAATCAGATCTCTCTTCTCTTGGTCCCCTGGATGTACACACAGCTTTATTTAGCAGGTCAAGCTTTGCTCAGATGATGAGGAAGAAATTCTACTGGCACATTACTAGAACTTATTTGTTACAGAGTTTGAATTCTGCACGTTCTCCTGCTCCCACCCACAAATGAGGTATCTTTCAGGGCAGCTACTAGTGCAAAAGGACATCTTTCTTCAAACTTGTGAAGTGACCTTTCCCTCCGGGGCAGACTCAGCCCTGTGCCCAGGTGCATGACTGGCCCTCAGCGCCCCTCCGGCCGCTGTGTGTCCGCCTTCCCTCAGGGAATATTCTCGCGGACAGAAGTCACGCCGCTCCAGCCTGTTGTGTGGTTTAAACACAAGCTTATCATTTTTCTCTACATTATACCTTGTTACAGAGAGGACTTGAAGCAATTTACAAGAATACACAAAACCAAATTGAAAAATTGCATGTAAATAAAAATCAGATCCCAGGAAAATGTAAATAAAGATAAGTGATTTTGAGGGGAGACAGGGGGACAAAAGAAAGAATTCAGAGACACAGTCTGCAGGGGTGGTCCTTGGTCACAGCTGCACATTGGAATCACTTGAGGGTCTTTAAAAATGGATGTCTGCATCCCACCCCCCAGAGATTTTGACTTAGTCTAGGGTGTGGCCTGGGAATTGGGATTTTTAAAAGCTGTCTAAGTGATTCTAACTTGCAGACAAGGTTGAGAACCATTGGTCTAAGTGGAGCCTACCGTTATTAAAATGAGAGTGCAGATCTAATTGTGAGCTTCCCAGCAGTGGAAGCAAAAAGGGAAACTTGGTGAATTTCATAATGCACATTGTCTCAAAGATGGGAAACCTTTTTCTGTCTCTGAAGTCTTCAGAAAATCACTGAAATGTGTATTCTTCCAACACTTGTGTACAGCTGTGTGTGCATACATATATTATTTGTGTCACTTATGGTGCATATGTACATACCTTCCTTTTTATACAAATGGAATCATACTGTATTTGCTCTTCTGAAACTTGCTTTCCTTTTTGCTAGCATGTTGTCACATATGGATCTTAAGAAAACTTTTGGCAGATTTGATCTAAGAGCATAGATGGCATCCATTCTCCCCTTTGATAATTTTAAAGAAAAATAATGCTGCTACGTCTATCTTTGTAACTGATAAACTGTATTCTTCACTCCGTCCCATCTTTTCTTTGTATTTTTGCCTTCTTGGTAGCATTAGCAATCCCCAGAACAGATATACTCAGAAATCCAAGCTTGATTGGTGGATGATGGCTCTAAATAGTGCTTCCAAAATCCTTTTTATGAACCAGGGACATTAACAGTAACCATGTAATAGTCCTTCCTTTCCAGGAACAAAACTGGACTTGTAATCTGTGACCATTATTCCAAAGTGAGGAGCCATCAGGCTCTGTATGTAGCTGTGAGAATGAGCTTCCTATCCAGAAAGAGATCTATTAGAGAGAGCCAGCCCCTCTGTGCAGCCAGTGACGTCAGGAAGTTGCGGCTGGGTATCATCAGAGCCATCGTTTTGATCCTAAGAGAAGCATCAAAAGAGGACAGAATACATCTCCCTTTCTAGGCCATTGCCCTGGGTCCCTGTATGTGTGGGCAAACCCCTCTTCACGCACCCCTTTGGGACCGGGGGATGGTGTGCTTGTGACAGCTGTCTAGGTGAACCTCCAGCAGAAATCATGCAGCCACTCTGAAGTGTCACTCAGCCTTGCCTTAAATGAAGACCATAGGCTTGCCCCAAACAACCCCTGCTGCCTGGTGGCCTGAAACTTTGGTCTCACTGATTTGTAAAGAGTCGAAATAGGCCTAGCACAGAAAAGTCTTTTTTAGCAAGACTTTAAAGCATCTCTACAACAAGGATGGAAAAGAAAAGCTGATTGCTTCTCAGTGCTTGTAGGAAGGTAACCTCCATACGGGAGAGACGGCTGTGTCTTGTTTAGCTGACACATGTCAGCACGACTAGGACAAGTGGTAAAATCCTGAAATGCTTCCAGATCAGTTAACACCCCTGTCCTGAGCAAGGGAAATGACCAACCACTCACAGAAAGGGTTAGTGCCTACAGCTGTGTGATTTCTGTTGGGGAGAATGTTCTCGGAAGACAGACACACAGGGGATGAAGGGCGCTGGGGGTCTTCAGGACCTGTTCCAGCCCCTTGACTTGCATCTGGCCAGTCATTGCCAGAGCCCGGCCAGCTATTAATCTGCTGAACAGTGTCCCATTTGCAGCCCCAGCATCCGGAGCTGTGCCTGGGACATGGTGGGCCCTTCATATACGTACTTGTTGAGTGCATTGGATAAGAGCACCCACAAACTCTGGCCTCCTTTCAGAAAGAAGCCCATGGGGTGAGCACGGCCCAGCAAGAGAAGTAGCTGTTATGTCCAGGGAGGGAGCTGAACTGAGGAGATTCGTCAGAGGATGCCGGGGTGGTGGGCTGGGGCGGGGGAGGGCAGTCCAGGCCCGAGGCGCCCCAAGGAGAGCTGGGTTGTGCCTACACTTTGTCTTGGGGTCTCGGGGCAGCCGAGCAGCCCTCACAGGACTCCAAGTCAGCCCCACTCACACCCCAGGCTGAGCTCAGGGTGAGAAGCAGGACAGACGGCGCGCTAATAGCCGCAAACACGCTGATGTTAAAATCCCATCTGATTAGTGAAAGCTCACCCTGTGAACACTGACATTTTCCAGGAAATAGGAAGGAAGTCTGCCTTCCTCTCTTCCATTTTCTCCTCTTCTTTTTTTCTTTTTTAATAACACATTCAGAAGTGTTTTAATGGCTGTTGAAGAAATTATTGCCACAGCAATCAGAGCTCTCTGTGTGAAACACCTTCAGTAGTTCGTGGCCTCCCTCATGAGGTGGGGGGGATATTTGGATATTAAAATGCCACTGAGCTACATCTGCCGACAAGCAGCCACTAATCACCTCTTAAGGCAGCAGGGGACGTACCCCAGGTCCTCAACTCACCAATACCTTCCTTAGGCGGGTTGCAGCCAGATGGTGGTTTCCTGGGCAAGGACGACAGAAAATGAGGAATAAGAGGTGGAGGAGGGTCTGGCAGGAGGCCAGCACAGAAGGAACCCTTTGCTTGTCCTCTCGGCTCCAGGTGAGAGCAGACCTGCACGCCTGGCATTCGGGAGGTCCAATTTTCAGTGAAGTGGCGCCTTGGAGAAAGCACGTGACCTTCTCACTTGCAGCTACAGCCAGAGACTATCAATTCTTTTTTTTTATTTTAATGGGGGCTGCTGTAAGTTGAGCAGCTCCTGTATGCTGGGTTGGGGGATAGTCATTGGCCCCACTGGATCCTCTTTCCGGCTTCCCCACCCTCCTCTGAGCCCAGGAGGCCAGCTGCCTGGAAGGCTCCCTCGCCCTGCCTTCTGGAGTCTGGCCGGTGGCAGAAAGCAGCAGGATTTAGGAGGGTGGCAAGAGAGGAATGTTGGGACAGTTATTTCCCCAGCTCGCTCCCTACAGCGACTCCACCAGGGGTTGGGCATGTCCTGGCACCAGCCCCATTCCTACTGGGTGACCCTCTCTGTCATGCTTCCCACATGTCACACGGGTTCTGGATTCTGACACCTGCTCACTCCTCTGCCCTTCAGGCTGCAGGAAGAAATGCTACCCCCACTCCCCTACCACCCATGCTCCATCGCCTGCCAGGTCCCGTGCTGTCTACGGTCCCTGCAGCACCTTTGTAAATGGCCTCTCAAGTTCCCTCTCCTCCAGTCACCCAGCTCGAATGTGCCATCTGTTCTTTGCTGGGCCCTGGCTGTCACCCAGGCGCATGCGGATTTTTCTGTACCTTCTTAGAGACCTTCAATCCAGCAATGTCATCATAATAATCCTCCTTATAGAGAAGATACTATGTGACTTACCCAGGGTCACTTGGCTGGAATTTGTGACTCCAGCATCAGAAGCGTTTCAGTCTCACTTCAATCTTGTCGCAGCTCCAGCTGCTTTATGGACTGAATTCATTTACCATCCTCTGTATCAAAGCACTTCAACACCCTGATTTCACTTGAGCCTCAGAACACAGATATACTTGAATCCAAATCATTCCCAAAAATACCAAGAACCGACGAATTTAAAGGCATCCAGCAAGGGACCTGTTGATAGGGACTCAGTGGCCTTGTATCATCCTTCAGTGTACGGCACACAGTGGGTCCTCAGGGAGGTCATGTGAGGCATGACATTGTCCCAGCAAGTAAAGCCAACATGCCAATAGCCTGGGCTATAGCAGGGGTCGTTTTACTTAGTTCAAAGTCCATTCTTTGTTGTTGTTTTTTTTTCTGAGACAGTGTCTCGCTCTGTCACCCAGAGATAGAGTGCAATAGTGTCAGCCTAGCTCACAGCAACCTCAAACTCCTGGGCTCAAGCGATCTTCCTACCTCAGCCTCCCAAGTAGCTGGAACTACAAGCACGCATCACCACGCCTGGCTAATTTTTCTATTTTCTACAGAGATGGGATCTCACTCTTGCTCAGGCTGGTCTCAAAACCCTGGCCTCAAGCAATCTTCCTGCCTCAGCCTCCCAAAGTGCTAGGATTACAGGTGTTAGTGACCATGCCCTGCCCCTCTCTTCTTTTAATACATGGCATGACCCATCTGCATTAGGGTAAAACATGCCTCCCTAAGAAAGCAATCTTAAGGTACAGTGGTTGAAGAATATGGTTTTTATTTTCTCTCTAATCCAAGTGTCTGGCTTGAACATTCCAGACTAGCGGGCCACGCTGCCCCATGCAGCCATCAGGAACCCTAGGACCTTCCGTCTTGTCTCTGCATACTTGGGGCAGTGCTGCTTAGAATGCGGACCTCAGACAAGTACCAGTCCCCAAATTTCTTGGTAACAGTCCCCATGGATGAGTTGTGACAGGGAGAGTGAGCTTTCAGAAACTTTTACCACAATGTGACACTCTCACGACATACAAGCACATGACCAGTGGACTCATCTGATTGAATAGGTTGTAGACCAAATGTTTGGTCCCCGATAGATTGGGGTTGGAGACGGGTGGAAACTGAGCTCTTCAACATAGGTATTAATAGTTTGAGGAACTCTGCCTTAGGGTCTGCTAATCTTTCTGGCCAATTCTGTAGCTAGCAAGAAAAGGGAAAAGAGCTTGGAAGAGCCACATCTCATGTCTTCAGGTGCCAGACTGGGGGTGGTTCATTCTCTTCTAATCACAATTCACGGTGAGAGCTCTTCAATATGACCACTGTCCGAATATGCGGGAAGTTGGGAAGTGTAGCCCCTCACCGGGCAGCATGCAACTGCCACATCTCTATCACCATGGAAATGAGAAGAATGGGTTTGGTGAATGACTACTTGTTTTTGTCATATCCCACTTCCTTATCATCCATTACTTAGTACAGTCTGTGCCACTCAAGATCAAAGCCACCTTTTCCACAAACAAGCTCGCCCTGCAGTCTTTCCTGTGCACTCTCAGCTCTCGGGTGGGACGTGCAGTACAGAACAATCTGCACCAGCACCCCAGCCCTGCTTCCATTCCTACCTCTGCCACAAAATGTCTCCGTGACCTGGAGGACATTGTTTTACCTCTGCACTTCCGTTTCCTCCCTTGACAATCAGGGATAGTGATATTTACCAAGCAAAATCATTGTTGGCCAAGCAGCCCACACATTCACAGCGATAGCTAACATTCATTGAGTGTTTGCTATGTGCCAGGCACTGCTCTAAGTATGTTACACGTGTTAATCCATTTAACCTCCACAGCAAGCCTAACGAGAGCGGTGCTATTATTACCTCCGTTCTACAATTGAAAAGAAATGAAGTACAGAGCAGGTAAGTAACTTGCCCAGGGTTACCAGAGTCCAAGTTCATAATCACTGCTGTGCTGCTTCCGTAATAGACAGGTAAACGGCTTTCAGGGTATTTTATCCTGTCTTCCTCGAATTTCCTAAACTTCCACTTTAGTGTATAGGCCTTCGGTCTGTCTCCCTGTGAGATGAAGAATTCCTTCTGGGAAGGCACCCTTTACTTTCCATCCTTGCACCCCTACCGCAACCTGCCTAGCCTGGTGCTTTCACGTAAGAGTTCAGTGAATGAGTGTGGATGAATCTAGGTAGACACAGCAATGCAATTTTTATTGAATTCATGATGCTATCACGGAAATGGCATAAATTTGCCATCCCCACATCTGCATTCAAATCCTTTCTCTTGGATACCAGCTGTGCTAGATTGCGCAAATTATTCTTCCATCTAACCTCCTAGAACATCCATTTCTTCATCACTAAAATGGATGTAATGAGAGAAAAAGTTTAGTTCTTGAAGCCAAGGCTCATGTGGCAACTTCTTCTGCCTCTTACCAGTGATGGAATCATTCATAACGCTGAGGAACATGGCACTAACCCACACCTCCCCAGAAGAGGTCGGTGTGGCTGGAAGAAGGGAAGGACCAAATCGCAAAGCCAAGCATGCTCCTCTGTGCCATTCAAATGAGGGTCTCAGAGCAAATGTCCCAGCAACCGGCAAACGTGTCAACGAGCCTCCGGAGAAGCCCAGAGCTGAGTAGGGCTGGAGAAGTCACAGTTTCATTTTGCAAAAGTGACTGGGAATCAAGTGGGAAAGAGGAGAGGAAAAGGCGGGGAAGGAAGGGGACCTGGAAAAGTGTGGACGGGGGGATTGAGGACTTAGCGACATGGCTTGGGGGAGAAAGGGCACAAGGAGACTTCTTGTTGGAAATGGCCAACTAAATGCCAATAGAGGGATGTGTGAGGTTCAACGTCATGGTGCATGCCCAGGCAGCATTCTAAACCTCCAAAAAGCCTACTGCATACAAATGCTTTGAGCTAATAACACGTGATGGGTGGTGGAGGGTGACCCATGCCGGGTGTAATGTCATCAGAAACAGGGACAGCAGTGTGAGAGGGACAGCAAGAGAACCTGCAATAAGTCAGAGGGGCGTGGAGTCAGGGGAGAATAGGGAAACATACATCCCTACCCCCCACATAGCTCCAGAGAGACTGCAGGAAACAAGGCTGTTGTCACTGCCCATGCAGAAGCATTGGAATAAACTTAATTTGAATTCAAATGGCAGGGGGCCTCTGCTGACATCTGGGGTACAAGAAGATACTGATACCCAAGGGCCACCGTCAGAAGGGAACGCTGGCATATTCACCAGCGTGGCCGTATGATAAACATCAGAGCCACCAATGCCTACCTCCCAGAGGTGCAAAAATTGCAAAAATACAATGGCATATGTAAAAATTCAATATACACAAAATTTAGTACATACAGGTCCTAAATAAACACAAGAACCCTCTTCTACTTCAGGTAGGACATGGTCAACAGGTTCCAACAATTCAAGGGAGATGGGGTGGGAGAGGGCAAAATAGAATTTGGAAGGAGTTCAGGGTTCTTTCACCCTCCATTCCTGCCGACACAGGAGCATGTTTGAGGCAGAGGAAAAGGGGAGCCTCCCCACTCCCACGGGAGAGGGGGGTCAGGCTGGGCTTCCAGCATGACACAGAGAGAAGATGGATGCTTGGGTTATACGTCCTGCCTCTGAAGTCAGCGGCAAGAGGTGGGACTTTTATGATTGCAAAATTTATTTAGAAAAACAATCCAAAATGGTGGAGGCAAAAAGGAGGCGTTACTGGCTCCTATCATGAAAATACTGAGGGTTGTGAAGTGTTCAGGCTCAGTAGGATTCAAACTACGTCACCCACCTCTGGGCTCCCCATTCCTGCATTTGGCTCTGACCTCAGGCTCCCTGTGGAGACAAGACAGCTGCCTGTCACCCAGTCCTTGTCCTTAGTCGTTGTCCTTCATGGTTCATGTCACTGGCCCAAACCAATCACTGTGGCAAAGGGAGCTAAAGACACTGATTCACTTTGGCCTTCATCCGGCACATCCATCCTCTCTGACTTCACACCATCCTATTCTTCCTCCAACATTCCAGACGTGCTCCACCACAGGGCCTTTGCACTTGCTCTTCCCTCTTCCTAGGGCGCCCTTCCCTAAGAAGTCTGTGTGGTCCTTTCCCACACATCCTTCAGGTCTTTGCTTGAATGTCACCTTCCCATGAGGACCACTGGACTTAAAATTGAGTTCACTGATACCACTCCCTGGGCACATATTCCCAATCCCTGCCTCCTGCCTTATTTCCTCTAAAGCTGTGGTCCCCAACCCACTGGTCCATGGTTTCTTAGGGACCAGCCACAGAACTCTACTGACACCCCCTGCCCCCTCCTTCCCCATCCGGGAAAAATTATCTTCTATGAAACTTGGTGGGGGGGCGCAGCAGGAGGTGAGCGGCAGGCAAGTTGGCAAAGCTTCATCTGCATTTACAGCCCCTCCCCATCTCTCACATCGCAGCCTGAGCTCACAGCCCCCCACCCCACCCCGGCCCATGGAAAAATTGTCTTCCATGGCCCACTGGCCACTGGTGCTAAAAAGGTTGGGGACCACTGCTTAGAGCACATTTCACCATCAGACTGTAACTAAACAAATCAGTAAAACAGACAGTGTGTCAGGCTCCCTCCACCCTACACCAGTAGAAAATAAATTCCATGAGGCCAGGGACTTTTGTCTATCTTCTTCACTGCTACATCCCCAGAACCTAGAATAATGCCTGGCACACAGAAAGCTCTCAGTAAATGAATAACAAGATCGTAGGCTCCAGACTGGGGTGTGGGTAGGGACCCCACTCAAAGGCCAGGGACTGAGGTCAAGGAGAAGCAGCTCCCTGAGTGAGTGGACAGGAGAGGTAACTGCCAGTAGGAGAGTGACATGGCCTCCGAAACAGATGTCCAATTTTCTTCCTTGTCCACGACATGCGGGCGCCATCCCTCTGGCTTCCACCTAAGAGTCACAGCTGGAGCTTCCTAAGGCAATTCCCCCTGTTGATGTGACACTCTGGGAGCAGACCCTGCCGCCTCCCAGTCCCATCCCCCAAACCAGCCCCGGGAGCCAGGGGTAGGGCTGAGTCACCAGCTGCCCAGCAGGGCCCTGCATGGACAGGGATGTTTCAGCCTGGCTCTATCCACCCCAATCCCTTTGTTCCCCTACTCTCCACCCCACTCCCCTTTGTGCCTTTTTACATGACAATCAATAGAGGCCAAGCTTTGGGGATATTATCAGAGCCCTGATTGCAACCTCTAACATTATAATCCACAGGGTTGCAGGGAGCATTAGTACATCCCGGATAAATTAATTCAGTGTAAGTAAGCGCTTTGAAGCCGGGCACATCGCTCGGCTTTTGAAGCTTAAGCCCTGTTTAGATTACTTGATTAAAGTGGGTCCAAAGCTTCGGCGATCAATATATTTTGCTTAAGAGCAGTGTTGCTACAGAAGCAGATTTAATTGCATCCGTGGTGCCCTGCCTTGCAGATAATTCTTTAGAACATAATGAGATATCACAGAGCCAAAATCGAGGGCAGGAGGGAGGGAGGAGGGACAGTCACTCAAGTCACCACCCTGGGAATACAGGGGACACATATTTGCAGAATATGTGCATAAATAATCCCCAAAAATGAGAAGTTGGAGGGAAAAAATAAAGATAGCAATCACTGCTTATGAAATCTTGGGTGATCTGGCTGTTTTGAGGATGGATTCCCACGGCGTGACTGGGCAAGACTATTAGTTCCCAATAATGTGACATTTTTAGGATTACAGGCCGGCACTTAATCAAAGTTGTGTTTAATGAGGGGGTTGACCAGCTGGCCCTCACAAGGCAGGGGATGAGTAGTGTCTCCAACACCAGGGACGGACGTCCCTGTCAGCAGCAGGAGTTGACTAGGCATCCAGCACGGTTGGGGAGAGAGGAAGTGACATGCGTCACATGCCTACTACGTGCTCATTACCACCCTAAGAGTTTAACCTTTTTATTTCATTTGACTGTTAAAGCAATGCCATTAAATGGATACCACTGTGGCCTTTTTCTCGGGGGGTGGGGGAGACGAGGGGCTGGCTGGGAAGGCGGCAAAGGCAGAACTTGAACCCAAGTCTTCCTGATTCTGAAAGCCGTCCCCTGTGCCCGTTCTGGTCTCCATTCAGCCACTAACTCCAGTGTGAGCATTTGCAAGTCGCGTAGCCAGTGTGGACCACGGCTTTCTCAACCGTAAAATGAGAGGGATCCTAAGGCTCTCTCTGACTCAAAATCTTTGGTCTAGAATAACTGTGGCCCGGGAGTCAGGCAGCCTGGGTTTCAGTCTTCGCAAAGTCAACCAGCCGTGTGACAGGGACAATCATGTCACCTCTCTGCTGCATTCAATCATTCAGAGGATGTGGGGTCACGCTGCCCACCTGCCTGTGTGGCAGCAGCAAACGGGACGTCAGAAGTAGGAGGCCTCTGACATGCTCATGAATCTATTTGAAATATATAAATCAGATGGGCCCAAAGCTCATCTCCTTTAAAGGAGCAGAAAACTGTCTATGACGTCATGCCAACCCAGGGTATGAGCTGTGGCAGAGTCCAGAGACCAAGTGACCATGGGAGAGGGGCCCTTAACCACCCCAGGATTATGGTTTCCTCCTTCCTAGGTGTTCTCTCTCCTCGTGGATTCCTAGAAGGTTCACACCTCAATTCTGAATTCTCTGCATGAAACCCGGGAGCCTCCTGCCTTTTCCTTTCTACAAAAAGGAAGTGGCCCAGGGGCCAGGGCTGGGGTGGGTGGGGGGCAGGAGGAAGGCAGCCTTCCCGGCAAGCCTCCCACTGAGGCAGTCTGGACACCAAACACATTCTTCCCTTCACAGCTTGAGGCAGCTGATGCAGTGTGGGGGCTCCAGAAGCCTCCCTCCCTTAAGTGTTCATGTAAAATATTTTTATTTATGTTACAACAACATGACACAGCGCCATATGCCCATGAATCAGACCCAGTATAGAGTCTGAGGATTCGCTTCCCAGAGGAGCCGAGCTGGGAACGACAGGCTTCAGAAAACTCGGTGGAGGTCACATGCCCCAACTCACGGGAAGCAGGCGAGGGACTGACAGCATTTGCTTGTTGGCTCCTTGGATGGGTGTGGGGGAGTGAACTAACATTTCCTGAGGCCTCATTTACTCTCACTTAGAGTTTCAAGAACATTCATTTTGGCCATCAGATCCCCTTTCAGGCTTTGGGAAACTCACCACCTTTTTAGAGTACTGGTGGGAGATACCGTTGCTTCCAGCCCTAAAAGCAGAAATTGTTCGACACTTGCTTTCCCAGCCTCCCTTGCAGCTAGGACATGGGCATGTGACATAGACTCCATCCATCAGTTGTACCAAACCAGACTCTGAATCCAAGGTCAGCAACATAAGGAAGGAAGAAAGGTAGAAGATGCAGCAAGATGGAATTACAGGGGGGCAGGGGTGACAGTGACTGGGGCTAGGATGGCATACAGAGCTGGCAGTGTTGGTCACGCCAGCTGTTGCCTCTGGTGCTCAGCAGGAGTGGAGGGGCCAGTTCTGCAGCATGACTGGGGCATTGCTCTTTGTGTGTGACCCCAGATGCATTCTCCAGCCTCTGCAGCAATTCTGTGACTCTCCTTTATTGCAATCCTTTGGTTTACATTCCTGTGGCTTCCTCTTAGGAGCTCTGGCAGATGCAGAACAAAAGTCAGAAAGCTGGGACAAAGTCCTGGCTCTGCTGGGCTTCAGTAAGATGGGGCAGTTGGACTCTCCCATTTGCATGTACATGCTGTGACAGGCAAGAGAAACCTCTAGAACAGGGGCAGCATCCCCAGGTGTGATGGGCAGGGGATGCTCTGCAATCAAACCTGGTGTTAGTCCTCCTGTCTTCAATATCCACTGTCTGTGTTCCTTGGTTAGGTTACTTACCTCATAAAGCCTCAGTTTCCTCCTCTTTAAAATGGAACTAATAGTAGTATGTATCTCATGGAGTTAGGTAAAGATTATATGAGATAATCTGTGTAAAGAACTCAATAAATATCATCAGTTCTAAGTCAGCACGGAAATAGACTTACTCATTTTAGAATGAATTCCTGAAAAGCAGATTAGGCTTTCATGCTCATTTAAAACAATAATAATATTATGCCACCCACCTTGCAGTTAAATTACATTTTAAGACTGGTAGTAATTTTTCACATGTTTACCTCATTTGAGCTTCTCAACTACCCTGTCTTAGTCCATCTAGGCTGCTATGACAAAATATCATAGACTGGGTAACTTCTAAACTACAGAAATTTATTTTTCATGCTTCTGAAGGCTGTGAAGTCCAAGATCAAGGCAGCAGCAGATCTGGTATCTGCTGAGAACCTGTTTCCTGGTTCATGGAGAGTGCCTTCTCACTGTGTCTTCACATAAGAGAAGGAGCAAGTGAGCTCCCTTGGGCCTATTTTATAAGGGCACTAATCCTATCCACGAGGGCTCTGCCCTCTTGGCTTAATCTCCTCCCAAAGGCCCCATCTTCTGACACCATGCCTTTGGGGATTAAGATTTTGCCATATGAATTTTAGGGGGACACAAATGGTCAAGATACAACACACCCTGTGCAAAGCAAATACGCTTATCACTGTCTTAGAGAGTTGAAATCTAGGGCTTAGGAAAAAAACAACTTGCCCAAGGTCAGCTAATTTGGACGGGCAAGGGGAATTAAAATCCCAGGTGTCCCCATCCGTCCCTGCAGAAGTGTGTGTGGGCCCCACACAAGCAAAATTATTTTTTGCTCTAATGGTTCGTGCCTTTGTGGTTTCCTAGAATCCTCTGAATACAGCCACAGCTGAAAGCTGCTCCGTCCCCGAACTTCCCAGTCATGTGAGCTGGAAACTCCGTGTGTTTGCTTGATTTAGTTTGAGTCGGTTTTTCTCATTGGCCACCAAGAGTTCCCACTGGTACAGAAGTAGCACCACTGATGTTGTCTCCTTTTATCCGTGCCGTTTGACAGCCACTCGCTGAATTACTGTGATGTGCCGGGGACCATGTCGGCCCTGGGGACGCAGTGATGCGTAGGGTGCCGTCCCTGCCTGGAGAATGCCACCACCCCATGAGCTAGGGGCTGCCAGATGCTCCTGTTTCCGTTTTCTAGACTAGGAAACCTAGACTGGGAGAGATTGAAGGACTTTGCTCAGGGTCACAGCTTTTCAGTGGCAGAGCCAAGGAAAGAACCCCAGCAGAGAATTTGCTACAGAGAACATTAATTCACCACTGGAGTCCACTGCTGATGGATGAGGGCACAACTCAACCACAAGTCTCAGGGGTTGCCTCTCTCCTCTGGAATCCAATAAAGGCTGAAAGTATAAATAAGTTCCAGAAGAGCTTAGAGGAGCTCACATGAATGATGGAGCCAGAATGAGTTATTACGGGGCAAGTCAAAGAGGCTCACATCCCTAACCTTTAGAAATTGACTTCACGGAAGGCAACTACTGTGTTCTTCCCATAAAGCATCTCTTGCTACTACTGTCAGAGACAGAACAAAGGGACAGGCCAAACTTTATTCTGTGCTCATTTAGTGGGTCTTATATTTCAAAGGTTTTGGTCTCTGCCTCCCTCAAGAAATAGGATCCAAGTGCCTCAGAACTTATAATCAGGAAACTGGATCCCTTGCAGGGTAGAAGCAGTGGCAGGGGAGAAAGAGATTTGCTCCTGAGGTGAGTCAAACAAGCACACAAATTCTCTACTTGGGCCCTTTCTTATAGCCCCAGAGGTAGTACCTCTAGTTCGGAGGAGAACAAAGAAGGAGGTGGTCACAGCACAAAGCCACACATCACACGGCCTGGCCATCACCATGGTAACAACAACGGCCCTGTGAAGCCGGGAAGAGGAAGCTGCTGCCGCCGCCATTTTCTGCCTAACAACCCGAGTGGCAGCCTCCCGGTGACAGGGAAAACTGGGGACAGAGCTGCCCAAGTACCCAGGCTCACTTCCATCCTGAGGGCCCCTGAGTGTCACTTGACCTCCTCTGTTCCTTCTCCAAACCCTCCTGAACACTATTCCCTCAGTAGAAGTTTCCTTTCTTCTCCCTCCCAGCAGCCAGTTAGTGACCTACTCTTCAAACTTATTTCCCAGAATATCTGAACGGGACAGAGCCTCAGGTGTCATCTATTCCAGACCATGTCCCCGTTTCCTCCCCCATTTTAAAGAGAAGGACAGAAATCCAGGCACGTCACATGATTTGTCCCATGTCTCGCCTGTGGAGAGCAGCACATAGCTCCCTGGCTTCAGCCACACAGGAGTTCAGACGATCTGGAATCCACTCGGCTCCTGTTTCTCACGCCTCCTATGAAGTCCCCTCTGCAGAGTCGACCTTCCCCACTTTATCCCCACCCCCCAGGTCTCCTTAAAGAGCCGAGCAGAGAAGCTGCAGCCCAGAGACCACTCTTTGTGACACGTGCACCCTGCGTCCCTTCCCAGGGGTTTTCCATGGCAGCAGTTTTAGAGAAGAAGCCAGCTGAGGACAGCCAGTGTGGATGACAGCACAGAATCACATTTTCAGGGTCTCTAAAAGAACACTTTAAAAAGAAAGGCAACAATGGGTATTTAAATTTTAATTTATTAGAATCAGCTTCAAAGCATTTCCAAATTTTAAAACTCTCCCTGTGTGCTCAGCCTTTTTTTTTTTTTTTTTTTTTTTTTTGTGGCAGACACGCACGCTGTTGCCCGGGCTGTAGAGTGCCGTGGCGTCAGCCTAGCTCACAGCAACCTCAAACTCCTGGGCTCAAGCGATCCTACTGCCTCAGCCTCCCGTGTAGCTGGGACTACAGGCATGGGCCACCATGCATGGCTAATTTTTTCTGTATCTTTTTAGTTGGCTAATTAATTTCTTTCTATTTTTAGCAGAGACGGGTCTCGCTCTTGGTCAGGATGGTTTCGAACTCCTGACCTTGAGCGATCCGCCCGCCTTGGCCTCCCAGAGTGCTAGCATTATAGGCATGAGCCACCACGCCCGGCCCCTTCGCCATTTCAGAAGGGAGGGGAGGTGGCCAAGCAGACAGGCAACTCTGAGTCCTAATGACCCTGTATCCAGAAACCATTAGGTGTTTGGTGGAAAGGACACAGGAAGTGAGGATGCCTGGTGCTTTGGCTCTGGGGGATCTTGGTCAAACATCCTTCTAAGTGTTGCAGGATTAAGCCACCTTTCTCTCTCTGTTATAGTCCACTGCTTTTCAATCTGAAGGAGGAAGGTCTGAGTGGGCTGATGTTTGACTGCACACTGCGTGGGCTCCCTGGGTTTGTGTGTGAAGGACACCCATATGAAGTAGCAGCTTTTTTTCTGCTCCCCCTCCTCCAATAGATTCAGCTCCCCTAGAGGGGCTGGGTACAATCTCTACTGAGAGTCACAGGTTCAATAATGAGAGCCCCAGGGACATCTCTTTTAAAGAAGAATTCTGGGAATAAATGATTTTCCAGATTGAAAATATATAACACCTCACGAACATGCAGTTTCATGACAGGGTCTCGCTATGTTGCTCAGGCTGGTCTCAAACTCCTGGCCTTAAGCATTCCTCCTGCCTTGGCCTCCCAAAGTGCTGAGATTATAGGCATGAGTCCCATGCCCAGCCTAGTCAATTTTAAAAGCTATCTTTTTATACATTTCAGAAAATATCAACTATATGTTAATTACATGTTTTAAGAGAATTTTATTTGTATATATGACGAAAATTCTGAGCTGGGCATGGTGGCACACACCTATAGTCCCAGCTACTCAGGAGGCTGAGGTAGGAGGATCACTTGAGCCCAGCAGTTCCAAGGCCAGTTTGGGAAATACAGCAAGATACTTGTCTTTAAAAAAATAAATAAAAAGAAATTTAAAAAAGCTAATTCTGAAGCTGAACATATTTCTTTGGTCTATTGGAAAAATAAAATGATTAGATTTAGAAGAGTGAGCTCTCAGAATTATATCTTGCAAAAAACTAGTTCTCAAATAATTTGTGAAATAAATGTACTCTAAAATTTTAGAATGTGAAATGACAGCTAATTTTTCTAGCATATAGCAGATATCTCTATAGCTTACTCCCCCATTTTGTTCAGGTCTCTGCTGAAAACTTATTTCATTCTGAGGGGCTCTCTCCAACTTTTCTCTCTCTATTTAATCTATTTATTTATTTAGAGACAGGGTCTCTCACTCTGTCACCCAGGCTGGAGTGCAGTGGTGCAATCATAGCTCACTACAGCTTCGAGAGATCCTCCTGCCTCAGCCTCCTGAGTAGCGAGGACTTCAGGTGTGCACCACATCCAGTTTACTGTTTTTTTTAAATTTTTTGTAGAGACAAGGTCTTCCATGTTGCACAGGCTGGTCTTGAACTCCTGGCCTCAAGTGATTCTCCCAAAGTGCTGGGATTACAGGCTGACCACCCTATTTAAAAGAGCACCCATTCCTTACCACCACTCTCTAGCCCCTCTTATTTGTTTCTTCGTAACATTTATTATTACTGATCTTATGCATCTGTTTACTAACTTGGTTTCCCCACCTGGCAAGTCAGCACTATGACAGATCTGTTTTATTCACTGCTTTAATTCCTGGTTCCTAACACAGAAAATAGCATGTATTAAGCACTCAAACTCATGCTGAATGAATATATGAATATTCTTAACTCTTATAATTTAAGGGGAAAAAACAAGACAAAAAAGCCATGGCCACAAAAATTTTGACATACATTTAAGTTTTAAGCTTTTTCCTCTAAGCATTTACACACATCATGAAAAGACTAAAAAGTTAAAGTACCAGGTCTTGAAGAGTACTCCAGAAAAAAAAATCAAAATAAAATTTGTGGGGGGTGGAAATAATGGGGAGATGATGGTAAGAGGGTACAAAGCCTCAAATGGACAGGAGGAATAGGTTTTTTTTGAGATACAATGCACAGCATAGTGAATATAGTAAATGATAATGTATTGTACATTTCAGAATTGCTAGGAGTAAATTTTAAACGTTCTTAAAAGAAAAAATGGTAAGTATTTGAAGTGATACATGTTAATTAGCTTGACTTAAAAAAAATTAGCTTGATTTAATTATGCCACATTGTGCTAATAGGTCATAAAACTATTTTGTACCCCATAAACACACACAACTATAATTTGTCGATTTACAATTTAAAAAAATGAAAATTAAAAAGAAATAAAATTTATAAGTACTATTAATATGAAACATTTATATTTTTAAAGCAAAAATTTGTTTAAAAATTAAAATGTGCTTTTCAAATTATTAAAAACACTACTAAGTAATACAGCATATTACTTAGTGAAAACTGTGCTAAGCCAGGGGAAGCCGGGTGGGGCGCCGTGTCCAGGTGTCCCAGCCTGCAGCATCTGCTTACCTGGAGGGGTGCTAACACTGCTCTTCCGAGGCATCACACATGGGGCATCTGACACAGTGCCCCGCAAGCAGTCAATACTCACATCTCAACTATTACCACTGCTGTAACAAGTATTACAGTAGCAGCATGTAACAAAGCAATTTATTTAACAAAAAAGTCCAAACTGACAGGCATTTGAACAAATGGTTTAACAATCCTTGGTTTCCTTACTTCTCTAGATAAATTCACAGGAGATATAAAACAATGTATTAAGAATTAGTATTTCTCCTTCTACATATAAATCACTTTTTCATTGACCTTTTAGGAGCCTGTGGAAGTAGTCACTATGTTATTTTAATTTTCCTTGCTTTCTTAAATGGGAGAAAAAGCTACTTTCCCTTATCTTAGAAACTTAAAAAGTACCTATAATGTATTTAGTAGGAATCTCAAAACTATTTGAACCAGTAATACTCACAAATCAAATAACAAAAGCATTCAAATGGCAAGCCTAATAATCTAGACACAGATGCTAATTAGAAACCAGACCCCTCCTTCTACAAAACAATATAAACAATATGTCCATTTTATTACAAAAGTCCTGGAATGATATGAGTCATAAACTTCGTGTGTATACTAAAAAACAAGTTTCCACTGGATGGAACCCAGGAATTCCTGTTTGTAAAGTGAAATTTTCTTTCTCAGCCACACCCATTTAGAGAGCACAACTGCCAGACACTGGAGAGTAGTTCTACTGATTACTTCTCATACCGGCGCTTTCTGTAGGTTATGGAACAGTAAGAGCTTCCAGAGTACTGAGGCAAGGGAGGAACTATAAAGAAAGGAGCAGAGCCTTAGTGCAACAGGCCCTGGAGCAGATGAAGGTGGGCAGAAGACAGAAGTTAATGCAGGCGGTATTGCCTGATCTAAAGAAGAAACATGTTTTCATTTTAACTTTCTAATTAATCGGTGACACATACATATTTTTAATTCTGGAAACCGGTAGGTATACTATTACAGGGTTATTTAAACTGTTAATCTGAAAAACAAAAATCTCCAGGTACACCCATAAATAAACTACTCTGTAGCAATACTTGAGACAAAACAAACTCCAGTAAGACAAGAGATACCTACACTTAGGGAAAACCAGTTGCTCTTCCTCCACTGGGAATGGGAACCAAAGATAACTACTAAAAATAAACTGCCACCTGAAAATTTTTAACCACACGGATACTAAGAGATTCCAGTAAGAATATGACTAAACAGAAAGAAAGCAAGAAAGCAAGAAAAGCAAGGAAGGGAGGAAGGAAGGAAGCAAGCAAACTTCTTCATTCAGTGGATTTGGAGAAATTAGCACAATTGGAATATGCAAAGGACAAAATAATGCAACATATCTATCAAAGTTCTGAAAGAAGTGGAAAACTTATAGCACTTAGCATTTCTGAATGCCTACTACATTTCAAACATACTCAATTCAAAGTTGTTCAATAAAGCAAAATATTAGGTAATATACACATACATACAAGAAAACCAGAAAATCTTAGAATATTTTAAATCAAAATGAAGAAAGATCTTTTTACAGTCTGAATATTGTCACTTTTTATAAAACCAAGGCTTCCCTCCTTTTCCATGGGATAGAACATGTGGCAGAGAATGCTAAATAAAGGTGAATAGGGCCAAAAGGGATAGAATTGGATGGGGGTGGGGCACAAGACAAAATAGACGGATAAACATCCTATTCTGGAAATGGAAGAAAGTAAATTATGAAATTTGTGTATCCTAAAGTCTTAAAGCACTATGTCTTAGCCTCTAATGATACTGACATTACTAGTGTTTGGGAAGAGATCATCTGGGTCTTTGGTTGGCAGTGCTAGCAGATTATCACTCCAAGAATGGAGGTGATGCTTTTAAGAAAGAGCAGGAGTCCATGGCTGGCTAAGCTACAAAGCAAATGGGTTGGTTACACAGGCGTGGACCACAGAACTGAGGCCACTGGAAACAGGGCCTAAAAACCAAGGACCACATTCTGAGCTGCTGACAAACTGCTGCATCCAGTTCACCAAAGGAAACTAAAAAACACCACCTGTGACAATGTTTATTATTTACCAATCTCAGTAAAGTTTGGGGAAGGGCTAGGGATAGAATAAAGCACATACTACAATAGGAACTCTGAAATCATACCTTCAACTCTCAACGGAAACTGACTATACAGTTATTTAGAGTTAAACAGTATCTAGGTGTTTCCAAAGAGCATTAATGAAATTCAGACATCTGCAAACCATACACAGCAAAGCACTCTGCCTTTTAATTTAATTACCAGATATTCCTTAGCATGTTCAGGAGTCTGAATGGACTAAATTTTTCTAGAAATAAAAATCCAAAGCAAAAACTAGCTGAAGTTGCTATAGTGATGAAGAAAACAAACCAGTTCATTACTTTAAATAAGATTCAGTGAAAACCACAACTGACTAGCTTGAATTTTTCTTTTTTTGGCTAGCTGACTCAAAACCAAACACACACACACACACACACACACACGCCTCAGCCGCTGAGTCATCACTGTTTTTTATAATTAATCATTAACTAAGCATTTATAAAAATCCAAATGGTTTTTAAAATTACTTGAACCTGGATCTCTTAATTGGGTTTAATTTATTCATCAGAAATCCAATGTCCAGCTGTATTCTCCCACTTTTTAGAAACTATTAATAACCAAAAGTTCTAACATAAGCACAGAACCCCCAGAGAGCAAGAAGGCCTTAGAACAACTCTCAAAATTCATGTACTCACACTCTTGTCACTTACTCACTAGAACCTATTTTCTCACTTAATATACCTTCCTAACTCATAATATTGTACTGTAACTTAATTCACAACAAGGAGAGGAAGGAAAAAGCAGGGAGGAATTAGGACTATCAATCAGCAAGTAAAGACCATGTGAAACACTGTAAGTCTTGGATACAAACTCAGATCTTTACCATGGGGAAGGAGCATTGTACACAGGTGCTCAGAAAAACCATACTCTTTAATTGCTTTAGATAGCATCAATGTACTGTTCTGTTTAAGAAGGCAGAAGAATACCACTTTCAGATTTTTTTTTTTGGAGACAGAGTCTTGCTGTGTATTCTAGGCTAGAGTGTAGTGGTATCATCATAGTTCACAGCAACCCCAAACTCCTGGGCTCAAGTGATCCTCCTGTCTCAGCCTCCCCAGTAGCTGGGACTACAGGCATGCACCACCATGCCAAGCTAATTTTTCTATTTTTAGTAGAGGTGGGGTCTTGCTCTTGCTCAAGCTGGTCTAGAACTCCTGAGTTCAAGCGATGCTCCCCACCTTAGCCTCCCCCAGAGTGCTAGGATTAAGTAGCCTTGCCCGGTCCACTTTAGATTATTAACCCATTATCTAAATCTTTTATTTTAACCATTTTGAAGGGACAAACTCAAGTTTTCCGAGAAGCAAATGTTTAGCTGATATTGGAAAAATATTTCATTAAAATTTTAAAATTATATAACACATATACATTTTCATCAATAGTTACTTATTTATTCATTGATTGATTGACGGAGTCTTGCTCTGTCGCCCAGGCTGAAGTGCAGTGCTCACTGGAGCCTTGAATTCCTGAACTCAAGCCATCTTCCTGCTTCAGCCTAGGTAGCTGGGACTACAGGTGCATGCCATGCCCAGCTAATTAAAAAAATTTTTTTTGTAGAGAATGGGTTTTGTTTATGTTGCCAAGACTGGTCTCAAACTCCTGTCCTCAAGAGATCCTCCTGCCTTGGCCTCCCAAAGTGCTGGGACTACACTATGCCTAGCCTGTTTTCAGTAAAATTTAAATACAGAAAAAGCTGAAGACTCCCTTGACTACCACTTGTGACCCCAACCTTCTCCTTAGGGGTGCCTCTTCTTAGCAATTGAAATGTATACCTCTCCAAATCACTTTCCTTGCATTTATATCCATACATATCTATAAAACATACAGCTTTGTTTTGTGAAATATTTAACTTACTGCCCAATGGAGGGAAGATTATGCATTAAAAGAGGAATCTTGCGGATTTTTTTTGTAGATCCCCTATTTTGATCATGATTAACAGTAAATTTAGCCACATCTTCATAACAGGTCTTAGATTGATGGTAAACTGGTGAATATCAACTTGGATAACATTTAGCGAAAGTGGTAACATTATAAAAAGGTTCAAAGGGAGTAAAGGCTTGAAACCTCAGATATCCAGTTTCACATAAATCATTTACAAGTCTAGATGACATTTGAGATGGGTCTTAGAGAGGAAGAGGAGCTACAGGGAGGCAGAAGGAAAGGCATGGGCAGGCACCACAGGCCCAGGGACCGCACTAGCCAAGGGCAAGAGGGAAAAAAACACATGCATGTATTTCCATTTTCCTAAGGATCATTTTTAAACCAGATTTTTATTTTCAGAATCCAATCCTTCAGGGGAAAGGCAACAAACGTAACCTAAACATTTGTACCCCCATAATATGCCGAAATAAAAAAAAATAAAAAGAATCCAATCCTTTTTCTTATTTATCCTTTTCTACCAGCTTCTCAGGCTATAAACAGCACAGTTATCTCTGACTCTACTCTCCTTCACCCTATGTATCTTACCTGTTGAGGAATACTGTACTGTCCTTTCTTCAAAATGTTTTATCTGTTCTTTCCTCTTCATTCTCTGCTATTACCTGTCACTTCATTCTCAGTTCTACTGCCTAGCTTTCTATGTTCTCCCACATTTATCAGGATGTTCAATAAACCTAAAAGGAAAACTGTTTTTACTCACACACTTGACACCAAATGTGTGGGTTTTCTACACGAAGCAATTCTCCAGTTCTCTTGGACATCAACTGGGTGTCCTACAATATAACTCAGTTCTGACATAATTACCCAGAATTAGCGCAGACCCCACAGCTTAAGGGTGCAGTCTCACAAGACTGTTCCCCACTTCAGATGCCAGTTGCCAAGTACTGGATGCCCAGGGCACTCATACTTTTGTTCAACTTGGCTATAAAGCAGGGGTTCCCACAAACCCCTTCTCATACTCAATAATCTGCTATAACAGCTCAGAGAAATCAGGAAAACACTTTACTTATATAAAGGATAGAAATGAACAGCCAGATTAAGAGGTACATCGGGTGATGTCTGCAATGTCCCCAGTGCAGGAGCTTCTGTCCCTGTGGAGTTGGGAGAACACCACCCTCCCCACATATAGATGCATTCATCAACCTGTAAGCTCTCTGAACCCCTATTCCTCCAACCAACATTTAGGGTTTTTATGGAGGTTCCTTTACAAAGTCATGACTGTTTGGTGACTGAACTCAATCTGTAGTCTCTTTCCAATCCCCAGAGGTTGGAGAGTAGGGCTGAAAATTTCAAATTTCTAACCATGGCTCTTTCTGGTGACCAGTCCCCATCTTGAAGCTATCTAGGAGCCCACCAAGAATAGCCTAGTTATATCAAAAGACATTCCTATCACCCAGGAAATTCCAAGGAACTTAAGGAGCTCTTTGTCGGGAACGAGGCACAGAGACCAAATATTAACATATTATGTCACAAATCTTTATTTCTCATCATTTACATACTGACAGTCTGTCCTGACCCCTCACATGTAGTTCCACCTCCTGCCTTGGCTGAAACCACCCCCTCTTCTCTTTATCTGAAATGGCCTTTCCCTGATCCAACATCTATCCAGCCTCCCCTACTTTCAGATCAAGACTGTCTCTCCCTAGTTTAACTCTATTGCAGTAACACATGGTTTAGTGTTTTTTTCAACTGTCATTTATTGACTAGTTCCCAGAAAGGAAAATGTAGAAACAGAATACTGAGCTAAAACCAAAACAAGAAACACAGAAAGACATAGCACAGAGGAGATTTTGAAGTTTGCTCTTTGGGGGAAATCAATGAAAACATGTTCCAAGGGGGGGAAAAACAGGTTAACTATCAGAAATCCCTAAGAACTAAGGAGTGTTCCTTAATTAATTATAAAGTTCAGAGATCTTGCCTGCAGGGAAAAAAAAACCCCACATAATGGAAAATTTGATTTCTTTAGACTATAGACTACAGTTTATAATGAACACAGTCCTTATTCAGTAAATCCCCAATCTGGCTACTGTCACCCGTGATTATTCCTTTGTTCTTTCTCTTGGCAAAAGAGATTAAAAAAAAAAAAAAGAGTTCATGTAAATCTTACTAAGGCCCAATAGGTACAAAATGCTTTCTAAAAGTCCCGTGTTGACATATTTATGATAATGATGAATGAAAAAAGAAGCCATACTGCCGACAACCTTCATAATTTTCATTTTTGTCATCTTTCACATTTTCCTCTAGCCTATAAGCAATTCATAAAAATTAGGTCTGACTTTCTCCAAGAATAATCAAGAGAAATAATAGTAACTCATGGTAAACAAAGAATTTTCCTAGTTTTTAATGAAGAGACACTTAGAAGAAAGTCATTTCAAAATTATTCAGTTGAAAACCCTTAAAGATAAATAACACATTGGTAGAAAAATGAATTGTTCTGGCCAGTACATTAATATGTTAAATACCAAAGGTCTTTAAGCCTCTTTTAACGGAAAACTCTCTTCAAAATGTTATTTCATTTCCTTAACAATTAGAATAAATGCACCTCTAAGATGTCATCTATGATGGGTTTTATATGCAGAGTTGTTTGAATGTGCATTATTTCCCAGGAAGAAGGTAGGTCTTCCAATAGCTTTTAGCAAATTTCAAAGGTACCACTATCCAAAGTACTAGGAATCACTGTGCTGACGGCATGACATGGTTCTCAACCAGCGTGTACCCCAAGATCCAATTTGTAACATTTTACATGAATAAATTCCAGACAATAACGGTTAAAGTGAGTGCTGGAATCAGATGATCACAGTCTGAACCCCAACTCCACCATGTACTAATCCTGTCACCATGCTAAAGGACACTTCGTTCTTCAGCCTTAGTAGCCACATTTGGAAACTGGGGACAAGAGTGTATTTTATGAGACATACAAGCAATGATGCATGAAAAGTTCTTAGCAGAACACCTGGCACACACACAGAGCTCAATAAATGTTAGCTATTATCGTTATCCCTTTCTATGCCAGTTGACCTCTGTGAAGGCAGTAGGTGTGTGGCTGCTGAATCTCCCAGGTACAGTTTTTCGTAAAGGCCTTGTGCAGCCATCTCCCTTCTGCTCTGTCTTCTTGCCCTTCATAAAACCTTCCCTGCTGTTATAAGTAATATTTTATATATTAACATTTCAAGCTGCATTAATTTCTACCCCTAGAAAGGGGAAAACATCCATTCATTGGGATAGCTAGGTGAGTTTTAGATAACAACTTTGGAACTAAGAATGTTCATGGTTATATTGGGTGGGTGTTGGGAATAGAGCTGCTTCACTTTTCATTTTGTAACTTTCATTACTATTGAAATATCTGAATCACACATATGTATTTTAATGAGTTTGTTGAGCACAGGAATTATTAAAGTGATATTAGGGATTTTTCTCTTTATTACTTGGATTGTAAAAACCCAATTATTGGGCAAATAGGAAAAAAACAAACAGACAAAAAAGCCAAACACAAGCCAAACTCCAAAGTCACATGTCAGAGACTAGTCCCTAGGATTTCTTTTAACATCCACAAGTTAGTATTTTAGTCTTTATTGGTTAGAGGCAGAACTCTCAGTATCTCTACCATAAGTAGATAAAACCCGATTTTCTTAAGCATTCTAAATTAATAGTGAAAGTGGTAAACTCAATTTCTTCCCACTATATGCCAGAAAGTTCAAGCTCTATTTTTATTTCTTGGCCAGGTGCGGTGGCTCACACCTGTAATCTTAGCACTCTAGGAGGCCAAGGCGGGAGGATACTTTGAGCCCAGGAGTTTAAGGTTGCTGTGAGCTAGGCTGACGCCATGGCACTCCAGCCCAGGCAACAGAGTGAAACTCTGTCTCAAAAAAAAAAAATCATTTCTTGTACTTAAAATGTAAAGACTACCAGTTTTATTGGATTTTAATATATATACTGATGTTTATCCTCCAACTGAGGCATCAGGAGCAGTATATGTTACTGGTGCTGATGCCTCAATTCTTACAGAGTATACTTTGCATAATGAGCGAGTAGTTGTTTGTCTTCCTGCATATGAGGTTTTACTGCCAAAACAAACTGGCTAAATGGATTCACCCCCCCACACACAACTGAAAGACTGAATGACCATCTGTAGATCTCCACCACCATCATAGGTCTCCATTCTATAGCAAACTTGGTGGGGAAAAAGAGGCATTTGGCCTCCATGAAGTAGAAAAGGCTTTATATGTCAACACCATTCCATATAAAATCAACAATCTCAGGGCTAAGGACTTTTAATCTAACTGAACTTTCAGAAAGGTTAACTCCTAAATTAAATTTACTTGCAAAGGCTCTATTTTCTCTTGTGTCAGCAGATGCAGACACATAGTCTTTAAAAAATATTACAAAGTGTGAGCTTATTCAAAGTTACACGTTTTGAGGGCCGTCCATTTAGCATAGCAGAAATAAGTAAGAAACATTTTTTTTCCGTGGAGGCAGATGTCTCACTTTAAAACAGTATCAGTACTTTCTGCAGTCTTCCATTAAGCACTACCACTCACCCACCAAACATCCCAGAGGCTGAGGGGCACTTTCACATTGCATTGATTCCAATCTTCCCTAGCACCACGTCACCAAAAGACAAAACCAAAGGTCATCTACCTCCTACTGTTACTTATTGGTATTTTTGCTCTTAAAAACAAGTCACTGAGTTAACATATGGTACACTTTTTTGGGTACTAATATTTGTAATTAAAGATTTAGGGTCAATGTATGAGAGAATTCCATTTACAGCCCATCAATTATATTTAAATAATTTCAGAAAATTCTATGACAGAAGACAGAATCAGTGACAGGGAATTTTGCCTTAATAGTTTTAATATCAAGACAACTGGTGCCTGGTGTGGTGGTAGCTCATAACTGCAATTCTAGCACTCTGGGAGGCCAACGCACAAGGATCACTTGAGGCCAGGAGTTTGAGACCAGCCTGAGCAATGTAGTGAGATCCTATCTCTACAAAAAATAGAAAAATTAGCTGGGGTATGGTGGAATGTGCCTGTAGTCCCAGTTGTCTTCCTGCACATGGGGTTTTACTGCCAAAGCAAACGTGCTAAATGGAATAACCCACAAAACTGAAAGACTGAATGACAATCTGATGTATAGCTCTCCACCATTACCACAGGTCTTCATTCTATAGCAAACCTTGTGGGGAAAAAGGAGCATTTGGCCTGGGGAGACTGAGGTAGGAAGATCGTTTGTGTCCAGGAATTTGAGATTGCAGTGAACTATGATGAAGCAACTACACTCTAGCCCGGGCAACAGAGTGAGACCCTGTTTCCAGAAAAAAAACAAAAAGAAAAGAAAAAAGACGACAACTGGGTTGGGGACAGGCTGGAAGAGAAAGTAAATTGACTCCTACATCAATGGATTGCTATCATCAATCCATAATCCTCCCCCCGCTGCCCAAACTGACTTTTAAAACTTCCTTCAGACTGGTCTCAGGCAGAACCACAACCAATAAAACAATGAGAATTTACTCGGAGAAAATTAATAGGAAAAACCTCTGATAATATTTTCCAACACACCAGAACCTTTGGACAAGTCTTCTCAAATAAGCTACTTATTCATACTATTCCCCTTTGCTAGAAATATTCTAAGGCCTCACTTAAACTTCCCTTCAGACCCTATAGCATGCTCTTCCAAATCCTTAACAAAGGCAAACCTAACGGTCTTGGTTAAATATGGTATTCAGGAAAAGCGAAGCACGAAAACAGTATGTATTATTAAATATTTACTCTGAATAAAGTACATATCAGCCACCTGCAGGTCTTAAACATCACCTGTTTCCCTTACAGAGATTGTAACAAGATAGTTGCTTTGCCTCAACCTTAAAAATTTTATCTTAGAAAGTTCAGGTATAAGGTCACTTTTGCGGAAAGATTAGAATATAGAAAGCTGAGGGTGGGAAAAAGGATAGAGAGGGCAGATGAGGTTTCTTTTGTAAAGAAAACTGTGAGAGGCAACGGTTTAGTGGGGTAGGGGGAAAAGAATGTACTAAAACATATTTAAGAGGTTAAGACTTCAGAAGTTCATAGAGATTAATTACCCAAGGCATATTTTATCTCAATCACCTAATATATTCTGTATTTCTAAGACCAGAGTGGGACCAAGAAGGTTAACAATTTCCTTGTAAGTTAAAAAAGCTTTAAATGTTTAAGTGGAGGAAAAAACCCACTGAAAATAAGTCCCTCTTAGGGTGCACATTCTCCGCAATCAGATAAGGGTGATAAATGGGTAGGAAGATCTTGCGGTGTCTTGTAAGCAGAGCATGGATATCTACAGTACCCAAATTATGTTGATCACCTGTTTAGTATACTGTTTATTATCTTAAGCACACTAAAATATTTTAAAGGGCTTTCACAGCTATATAATCCTCCCTAATCTACAAAGCCTTTCAAATTCCTAAAGATAATAAATTTATCACTTCACAGAGGCCAATTTTCTTTCTTGTTTTATCATCTTGCAATGCTCGCTACAGTTTACTAGTTACAATTCAGTTTCTCTGTGTTTATACGCTGGGAGTTAATAATGCTTTCAGTAGGATGCCTTCTGGTAAATGGGACAGACAGAACACAGAATTGTATCTTACATTCCAGTGTAAGCAAGTGCTACAATAACAGTGCTTTGGTTTGGCTGATGCTATTTGTTGCTAGGTTCAATATTTTGGCACTGAAGCTGCGGTGGCAACAAGAGAAAGAGGACTGACAAACTATGATAAACGTGCGTTGCTCTAGTGAGTTTGCTGAGCTGTGACTTACAAAGATAGGAAAGAGCTGAGCATTTGAAGAACAGAAGAATATAAAGAACTTCAAAGAGACCAAATCAGATCCCGCAGAAAACCAAACAGATTGGTTTATTTATATATCTTTTAAGAGACTGGAAAATGTTGCCAACAAGACAGTAAAATAAACTTGATATCCATTTTAAAAAAACAATGCAATTGCATACTTGCTATAAATCGCTTCTTCCTTGAACATCCTTGTTTGCTTATCTTGGGAGTCTGAACTAGTATTCCTGGTTTAAAGAATAAGGGAGTGGTAGGAAGAAGGAAGGCAGTGCAGGAGATTGACAGTGTGTACATTTTACATGATTTTGGAGCTGGAAGGGAAATTAGAGGTCAAAGCAGTTCAAACATTGGTTTTAGCAGAGGAAACCAGAGAGCTAGAAGATAATTAAGCTCCAAAGGTAAGTCCTAGAAGGGAGTGGGGTCAATGCAAATTTAGTAAATCATTAAACCCTTGGAAGCAACCTTTGTTCCAAGGGGAACACCAGCATAACTCAAGCTTTTCTGGTCTAGAGAGAATTCTAAAAATTATCCTTTGAAGTCAGCTGGCATAATAGAAAAAGACCAGGACTCGGTTTAGGGAGACAAAGGGTCTGGCCCAACATCCTCTGTGCTAATCTGCCAATCCACCTCCAGCAAGACTCCTCATCTCCCTGGGTCCTTTATTCTACGCAATTTTTTTTGTTTTACAGTAGAAAAAAATGGTTTTGTCCTTTCTATTTTAGATTGCTTTTCAGTACGTTTAAGAGGTACTGTGAGATGCATTGGTGGGAAAAATTAAAAGCTTTTCTTAGCTTAAGGAAAGCAATCTGACTACAGAAGCCAAATCTACAGACATTCAAAAATTTAAACTACAGGATAACTCGGTGACTACCAAATTGTATCAGATTCAACTCCTTTCTTAAGTACTTTATCCTTCCCAAAGCTCAAACCTGGTGCTAGCCAGGACCAGTACACACCCCCGGGGCTATTTCATTCCATTGGCTGGCAGGCCCTTAGACAGCCTACACCCTTAGGATTTACTGTCAGAACGCCGGGTGTTGGTCAGATGTTACACTGCTCGTGTTTTTTTGTTTTTTACAAAATAGAATGGAAAAATAATTTAAAAGAGTAACGTGTAACTAGTAAATTCCTAAATTTCAAACCCAGAAGGCAAGTCATTTTTTTCTATTCCTGTATCATTTGTCACTGTTGTTAACAGGCGTAAAAAAACCCAGAAAATTTCTTTCATAGTTTGCATTCGGGGGAGAGTCACAGAAGCCCACGAAAACTCGCAAGGCAGAATCAGGCGGGCCGGTCATTCCCTTTCCTAGAAGTGCAATTCGGCAGGACACAGACACTGGCACCAAAAGGAGACCCGTGCAGTGTCCACTCCGCATACAACATCAACACATGCAGAGGCCCGGGATGATGCCCGCGGGGGAAGCGAATAGGCCAACTGCAGGGCGGTTTTAAGGCGGAAAAATCACTGTCCACAGAGCCTGCCACACCCGAGGCGGGGTGATCCGGCGGGGAGGGGGACCCCGCCAGCCGGAGCTGGGCCGGGCTTGAGCAGCGGCCCCGCACCGGAGACCGCGGGGGGGCAGGGCCTGGGGGAGGGCGGACAGGACGCAACGCCGGTGCTCACCTCCCTTGCAGGGCGTGCGGTGCTGGCTGTGCTGGGCCCGGTAGCCCTCGATCACCTCCCAGGAGCCGTCGTCGCGCCGGATGGGGAAGGAGAGGCTCAGCACATGGTTGCAGGGCTTGATGATCCGCAGGATGCCGCGTACCCGGTTCCGCTTCTGCTCCTCGCTCTCCCGGGTCCTCAGGTCCTCCACCAGCTTGTCCTCCACGATGCTGGCGCCGCGGTCGAAGAAGCCCTCCACCATCTTGAAGAAGTTAGGGTCGTCCTCGCGGTCGGCCACTGCATCGCTGTAGTGGCGCCGGGCGGCCGGCGCGAGCCCCGGCTGCGGGGCGGCGGCGGGCTGCCCGCGGGCCCGGCCCAGCAGAGCGGCCGAGTCGGCGGCCGCCAAGCCCAGGGCGGCCGGCCCGGCCCGGGACAGCAGCAGCGCTTCGCCCAGGTAGCGGTACATGGCGGCGGGCGGAGGCGAGGTGCGTGCGGGCCGCAGAAGACGCGCGCTCGGAGTCCCCGCGACTGAGGGAGGAAGGGCCCAGCGCGGGCTGCCCTTTTAAGCCGCAGCTTCCTGCCTGCCTGGCTGTCCCCTCCCCTCGGGCGCCCGTCGCCTAACGGGGAGGGCGGACTCCGGGGGCCGCGCGCCGCCCAGGGCGCCGGGCCTGCGCCTCCGCCTCCGCCGCGGCCTCGCCCGGCCTCGGTGGCTGCGGCGCGTGCCGGCGGGTCGTCGGGGACGCGCAGGCGCGGGCGGGCCCAGCGCGCATGCTCGCGCGGCCGGAGGGAGGGGCGGGTTGCGGGCAGCTGGGTCTGCGGGGAGGTCGCTCTCTGCCTTCTGCTGGGCTCTCAGGTCTGTGAGCGACGCCGGGGTCTGCCCGGGGCGGGGGCCTGGGCCTCTGGGGGGCGCCTAGAGGCCGAGTCTCGGGGAGCTGGGCGGGGGTGAGGCCGGGCGGTCTGGCTGCGGGCCTGGGTGAGTGAGTCACTGGCGCCCCTCCTTTCCGGCCGCGCGCGCGCGGTGGGGCCGGCCCACCCGGGCCTGGCCTCGGGCGGGGGCGGGCCGCGCAGGGCCGGGAGCGGGGCGCCGGGACGAGGGCCGGAAGGCGAGACCAGGCGGCGGAGGTTGAAGGCTGGTCTGAGGGCTTGGCCTCATCCGCTGAGATTAAGGGGATCTTAGTGACATCCGGCGTGGGACTTTGAGGTGGCCTTAACAAACTGGAAAGGACAAAGCCGGGGGGCTGGGGAATCTCTTACTGTTGCCGAAAGCTTCGGCACTTGTCATGCATCAGCTTGACGTTACCCACTGGCTTTTACCACTCAAGTTCTAGGTTTTGTCCCAGTCATCTAGTCTTGTTATATCTCTTTACAGTTCGCTGACTGTGGTTCTTTTTCGAAAATAGGTTCCAAAGCAGTCTAAAAATAAGACAAGGAAACTATAGAAATGCAATAATGTCCCCAGGAAATTCTTTCTCAGAAATATTTGTATTCGTTAAATGATCTAGTATATGACTTACAAACTTTATGCTATATGAGGGTGAAATTATGTGCTTATACATACTTGATGGGAAATGCTAGAATTACGCACTCCTATGGATAAATTAGGTACTTGTAAAAGTCTAGTGACTGTCATTAAGTCAAGCCAGTAGATGCCACCAGCATTTGAGGTACCAGTGTACTTGGTGGTTTTAAAATGGCACCTTTTTGACCTGTAAAACTACTGTGCTTCCTGACTTGTTCACTTTATTTGTCTATTAGAATATGGAAGAGAAAGTTCTTAATTCTCAAAATATTCTGTAAAGTATAAAGTGACTATGTACCTGGATCAATTAAATTACATTCATCTATCTCAATGTACTCTCAAAGCAAAAATGATCTTTCCTTACAGATTAAACTTATATTTTACCTTATTTGCTAAATAAACTGTAGTCATTAATTGCATTTGTATTGTGTTTTTCGGTGGAAAATATTCTCTGACCCAAATCCAGAATTTGTCTTGATGGTATCAGATTTCCTTTTCATTTGGTAGTATTATCATTTAACCTTTTTACATTGCAATCCCCAACCCCCTGGAAACCTGAAGTTTCAGAATAATGTGATTAGCATCAGTAAACTTTTGGAAATTTTTCTTTTCAGATTAAATTCTTTGGTATGTTTTGAGGAAAATGGTTTAAAAGCTCAGTTGTATTGTCCTTGTTTGTCTCTTTCTTGATAGCCATGGCCTTCAAAACAATAAATGTTTGACTTTGCCTCTTCTATGCCTTTGTTCACCTGAATCCAAGAAGGTGGAATTCAAGCAGCTTTGGAAGGAGTGAGGAATAGAGCTGTGGAAATTATTTTTTATTGAGTCTCCTGTGTCTAGATGTCTTACAAATTGGCTTCACGAGAACCCTATAAAATAGATGTTTTTATTTTTAAAATCTTCATTATGTTTTTTTAATTACAAGTTGTAAAAAAAATTCAGACACTACATATCATCTTTAAAAAACAGTGAAATTATCCAGCCCTCCCCCATTTAGTAAATAGTTGGAATATTTCTTTTAAGACTAAAGTATGTATTGTAATTCCTAATTTAATAGAAGGGAGACTGAGGCCCACGGAGACCAAGTAAGTTGTTGATGATCACCTAGCTGGTAAATAGGCTAAGATTCAAAACCGTGTATCTGACTCCAAAGTTACAGTGTTTCTACTGTCCCAAGAAACATTTAAAGTATTTGTTCCATTTAGGTTGAAATTACTTACTGTGATGTAAAGTCTAATGAGTTTCAGCTTTACGGTTTTTTGTTTTTTAATTTTTATTTATTTATTTTTTTTTTGAGACAGAGTCTCACTCTCTTGCCCAAGCTAGAGTGCCGTGGCGTCAGCCTAGCTCACAGCAACCTCAAACTCCTAGGCTCAAGCGATTCTCCTGCCTCAGCCTCCCAAGTAGCTGGGACTACAGGCATGAGCCACCATGCCTGGCTAATTTTTTTCTATGTATTTTTAGTTGGCCAATTAATTTCTTTCTGTTTTTTAGTAGAGACAGGGGTCTCGCTCTTGCTAAGGCTAGTTTCGAACTCCTGACCTCGAGCAATCCGCCTGCCTTGGCCTTCCGGAGTGGTAGGATTACAGGCGTGAGCCACCGCGCCCGGCCTTCAGCTTTACGTTTATGATTGTTTTTATAAAATACATGTATAATTTTCAAATTTAAGTTTATTCATAGTAATTCCAGTTCAAAAGAAGACCAAAATTTAGTTTGAAGGTAATTTTGGTCATTGGTAGCATTTAACAGTGACAAATCGGTTTTCTGCCTTTGAGGTTTATAAGAGTTTTTCTTCTTTAGCTATTTTAAAATTCCAGGTCTGTCCTTCTTTGCCCATAGCATGCTTTTGTGCTTTCAGGTGCTTTTTTTATTTTTATTTTTATTTTTTTTGAGACAGAGTCTCGCTCCGTTGCCCAGGCTAGAGTGCCATGGCATCAGCCTAGCTCATAGTAACCTCAAACTCCTGGGCTCAAGCAATCCTTCTGCCTCAGCCTCCCGAGTAGCTGGGACTCCAGGCATGTGCCACCATGCCTGGCTAATTTTTTCTGTATATATTTTTAGTTGTCTGGCTAATATGTTTCTATTTTTTAGTAGAGATGGGGTCTTGCTCTTGCTCAGGCTGGTCTTGAACTCCTGACCTCCAGCAATCCTCCCACCTCGGCCTCCCAGAGTACTACAGGCATGAGCCTCCATGCCTTGCCTCAGGCGCTTTTAAAAATATTTTAGAAGAAGAATGTTATTTAGAAAGACATAGCATATAAATACATGAACAACAGTCATTTAACAAATAGTTTAATTTGAAGAGGTTATACATACTTTTCTACTTTCTGTCTTGCTAGATTTATCTATTCTGGACATTTCATGTAAATGGAATCGTACAATACGTGGTCCTTTGTGACTGACTTCTTTCACTTAGTATAATGTTTTAAAGGTTTATCCATGTGGCATATATCCATACTTCATTTATTTTTATGGCCGAATAACAGTATGTATTTATTACCACATTTTGTTTATCCACTCACCATTTCTGGATATTTGGGTAATTTCCACTTTTTGGCTATTATGAATAATGCTGTTATGGACTTTCTTATATAAGTTTTGTGTGAATATGTTTTCAGTTCTCTTAAGAATGGTAACTCTACGTTTAAGCTTTTGAGAAACTACCAAACTGTTTTTCACAGTGGCTGTACCATTTTAATTCCTACCAGCAGCGTATGAAGGTTCCAGTTTCTCTACTTCCTCAGCAACACTTATGTGTCTTTTGATTATAGTCATCCCAGTAGGTATGAAGTGGTATTTATTTGCAATTCCTTGGTGCCTAATGATGTTGAACATTTTTCAATGTGCTTGTCGGTCATTTGTTTATCTTCTTTCGAGTATCTGTTCAGGTCTTTAGCCCATTTTTAAGTTGGGTTATTTGTCTTTTTATTGTTGAGTTGTAAGAGTTTTTTTATGTATTCTAGATATATGTCCCTTATCAGATAAATGATTTGCAAGTGTTTTCTTCCATGCTTCTGAGTTGTCTTTTTGCATTTTTTTTTTTTTTTTTGAGACAGAGTCTTACTCTGTTGTCTGAGTGAGTACCTTGGCAACCTTAAACTCCTGGGCTCAAGTGATCCTCCTGCCCTCCTGAGTAGCTGGGACTACAGGTGTGCGCCACCATGCCCAGCTAATTTTTTTTATTTTTATTAGAGAGGGGGTCTCACTCTTGCTCAGGTTGGTCTTGAACTCCTGAGCTCAAGTTATCCTCCCACCTTGGCCTCCCTGAGTGCTAGGATTATAGGTGTGAGCCATCTCACCCGGCATCTTTTTACATTTTTGATGGCATCTTTGAAGTTTTTAATTTTGGTAAAGTCTAATTTATAAATATTTTCTTTTGTTGCTTATGCTTTTGGAATCATATGTAAGAATTATTGCCTAATTGGAGATCATGAAGATTTATACCTATGTTTTCTTCTAAGAGTTTTATAGTTTTAGCTTTTACATTCAGGTCTCTGATCCATTTTTGAGTTAATTTTTGTATATAATGTGAGAAAGTGGTCCAACTTCATTCTTGTGCATATGGATATCCAATTGTCCCAGCACCATTTGTTTAAAAGACTATTTCTTCCTCATTGAATTGTCTTCACACTCTATGAAAAATATATTGACCTAAATGTGAGGGTTCATATCTGGACTTTCAGTTCTTTTCCATTCATTCATATGTTTATCCTTATGCCAGTATCACACTATTTTGATTACTATAGTTTTGTAGTAAGATTTGAAATTGGGGAAATTTGAGTCTTCTAACTTTGTTCTTTTTCCAGATTGGTTATTCCGTGTCCCTTGAATTTCCATATGAATTTTAGAATCATGTTGTCAATTTCTGCAAAGAAGTCAGCTGGAATTTTGATGGGGATATGTTGAATCTATAGATCAGTTTGGGAATTAGTGCCATTGTAACAGTATTACATCTTCTGATTCATTAACATGGATGTTTTTCTATTTATTTAGCTCTTTTGAAACTTCTCTCAGCGGTGTGTTGTCATTTTTAGAGTGTAAGTTTTGCATTTCTTAAGAGCTCAGCAAGCTGTGATGGCAATTCTCCAAAATTATATGAGAAGTGAATCCCCAAAATTCTGTAGAATAAGATTATTTCCTTAGTGGCGAGTATATTTGAACCCCAGGACAACTTAGAAGCAAGCATGGAATTCAAGAGAATCAAGGCTGAAGCAGTAATATTCTGGGTTTATAAACTTGTGTATATTTGGCTTAAGTATTTTAGGAGAATTGGTTTTTAAAATTTAAGGGATCAGTATGTGATTTCAAAATGTGTAATCAACTAATAAAAAATAGGTTTTGCACTTCTTTTGTTAAATTTATTACTGAGGATTTTATTCTTTTTGATGCTATTGTAAGTAGAATTTAAAAAAAATTTTTTTTTGTTCTCTGTTACTCAGGCTGACCTCAAACTCCTGGGCTCGAGCAATCCTCCAACCTCAACCTCAAGAGTAACTGGGAGTATAAGTGAGTGCCAATATGCCTGACTTGGAATTGTGTTCTTAATGTCATTTTCAGATTGTTCATTGCAAGTGTATAGAAATACAATAATTTATTGTATATCAACCTTGTATGCTTCAACCTTACTGAACTCATTTATTAGTTCTGATAGTTATTTTAGTGAATTCCTTAGGATTTTCTGTAAGATACTGTCATCTGCAAATAGCGATAGGTTTACTTCTTCCTTTCCAATCTGAATGTGTTTCATTTCATTTTCTTGCCTAATGGTTCTCATTCGTTTTTGCTATTGCATGGTATTTCTTTGTATGGATGCATCATAATTATTTTTACCAGTCTCTCATTGATGGCAAAATATGAGTAGGTTGTTTCCAGTTTCTTACAGTTATAATAATGCTGCAATAAATAATCTATTACATAGAACAACAATTCTCAAACTTTAGTCTCAGGATTACTTTACTGTCTTATGTATAAGTTGTGAATTTGGGCTTAGAAAGAATTTAATAATTATGAGAATTTTGTTTTTCTACAAAGTTGCTTAGTTCATATTTGACTTTGGGACCCTGTCTAGATAAAAAGATACAATAAAAGAAATGATATCACAATCAAACATTTAACTTTTTAAACAAAGACTTTTTTTTAGAGATTGCTTTTTCCGAATAAACAAGGAACTAAAGATCTTGAAATTTTTATCAGGTCTCAATATTTCTAATTTTAATTGGTTTTAGTTCATAAGTGCTAGTTAATACTTCATTAATCAGCCAGATGAAAGTGTGGTTAGAAGGGAACCCTCTATTAAGGAAGCAGCATATGTAAAGCTTGCAGATAAATAAGATAAATAAGACTATGGTTTCAAAATATAGAGTGGCATACACTTGGGTTAAAAACAATTTCATCATTACAATAATTTGGCTTAAACAACAAATTGGTTGAAAACAAATATCCCCTGGTTATAGTTTTTTTCAAGTATTGGTAATTTTGGTACGTCATGAGTTGTTTTTCAAAGTTTTGTGCCAAAGTTTTCAGGAAAACTTTTTCTAATTGCTTTTGTGTTTCTAACTGATTTTCAGAAAAGTTTGTAAATTTGACTTTCTTCCCCTTAAGTGAGGCATTGCTTTTGTAATAAACAAAAAACAATGAAAGAAAGTATATCGAAGAAAAAGATCTGGACTCTTCAGGGTTTGTAGTCTTTTTTCCTTTCAAAAAATTCATTTCCAGCCAGGCGAGATGGCTCACCGCCTGTAATCCTAGCACTCTGGGAGTCCGAGGCGGGCGGATCACTCAAGGTCAGGAGTTCGAAACCAGCCTGAGAAAGAGCGAGACTCTGTCTCTACTAAAAATAGAAAGAAATTAATTGGACAACTAAAAATATATAGAAAAAATTAGCCGGACATGGTGGCACATTCCTGTAGTCCCAGCTACTCGGGAGGCTGAGCTAGAAGGATTGCTTGAGCCTGGGAGTTTGAGGTTGCTGTGAGCTAGGCTGACGCCACGGCACTCTAGCCCGGGCAACAGAGTGAGACTCTGTCTCAAAAAAAAAAAAAAATTCATTTCCTAATAAATGCCAATTATATCTGTTTGGCTGGTTTGGTTAAGTTTTCATTTTGCTGCATTGCTGAGTAACAAGCAACAAAGGTTTTATCACCTCTTGCTTAAGGGTTTCTTCAATGTTGTAAGTAAACATGAAAATCATGGTAGGATCTTTATCTCTTCAAGCATATTATGCAAGAAATGTAAGGTCTCTTAAAAATTAAGTGTACTAAGGTAGGAGTATGATTTCACCTATATGTTATTTATTATATAAAAAGATAGCACATTCAGTTATTCAAGATGTCTTACCATTCAGTGCTTTTTTTTTTTTTTTTTCCTTGAGATAGGGTCTTGCTCTGTCACCCAGTCTGGGGTGTCATCAGCTCACTGCAGCCTCAAACTCTGGGCTCAAGTGATCCTCCACCACAGGTTTCTGAGTAGCTGGGACTCAGGTGCATGCTAATTTTTAAATGACTAATTTTTTAAAATTTTTTGTAGAGATGAGGTCTCGCCATGTTGCCCAGGCTTGTCTTGAACTCTTGGTCTCAAGTGATCCTCCTGCCTTGGCTTCTGAAAGTGCTGGGATTACAGGCATTGGGAGGCCAGTGCCTGGGATTGGCCTCCCAATCCAAGCTGGGATAGGCCAACTCTGTTTATTAATCTATATGGAGGACCCTCTATAAAAGCAAATCTTTATTCTATCTTTAACATTTTGTATTTGAAAATTTTCGATCAATTGTGATTTCAATATGGTGTTGGAGTTTGATAGGAAAAAAGGAAATGCAATGTAAAAATTAGGGGAGATCTGTAATGTTGTTAAAAGCAGACAAAACTGAAAAATACACCAGAGAAGCAAAAACTACTTTCCCATTGACCATTAGGGAAAAGTAGCAGAAGAAACAGACTTTACTGTGAAGCATAGATGTGAGTGTCATTACATAGAGCTTGCTTCTTAGTGAAAACATGTCAGTGAAGCATTAGGGAGCAAGGTAGAAACACTGGCAATGTTGAGTCAGCTAATTAGCGGTGGTCTAACTTCCTGAACCCGATAGCTTAAAATAAACACATATTTGCTATCTAGATTAGTTAGGATGCTTTGACCCTCCTATGGCAATACCCAAATAAAAATGGCTTAAGCTTAAACTATAAACCAAGATAACATTATCTAATGAGAAGCCCGGAGGCAGGGCTTTTCCATTGTTGGTACAAGGGCTCAATGGTACCATCAGATACCCAAGTGCTTTCCTGTTCAGCAAGTTTGTGTTATCTTTCCTGACGATTACAAGATGGCTTTAGCAGTTCCAGGAGTCACATGCAGACACAACTAAGTACAATGGAGAAATAGCAGTTTCCCCTGTGAATACCCCTTTTGTTAGTGAAGAAAACCCTTTCTAAAGGCCTGCCAGCTAGCTTCAGCTCTCTTAGGCCCCAGTAGCTAGGATTGGGTTACATGCCTTGTCCTGGCTATAGGGGAGACAAATGAGCAGGACTTCCTGGTGCTTTAAGCCTTCGAAGTACAGGCAGCCTCTGCCTGCAAGGAAGGAGTATAAAAGGTGTTTTCCATATTTGTCACAGAAGATAACCAACCTGCTCTCTGCTATTTTATTGTGATAATATAATTTTTGGAATACAAGTGTAGTTTAAGAGAGGGAGGAGTATTCTTAAATATGACACTGGGAATTATGATGCTTGTGCTTTCATGTTCTCTACATTAAGAAATTTGCAGAGTTCTCTTTGAGATCTTATATAATGATGATAAAGATTATGCCATCTATTTTTGAACAACTTTTTACCATTTGACAGCTTGTGGGGCAATAGCTTCATGTTGTGGTGTTTAGTCTGCTGCCAGACTGGAGGACAAAAGAGAAACCCATCCTCAACTTCTGAGGAAAATCATTCTATTGAAATACCAAGTGCTCAAATGATTTTAACACACTTTCAGAGGAAGTTTCCATTAGCAACTTGCTGTTGTCAGTGTAGCACATTGGTAAGTGGCTTAAAATAATAGGGGGGCTAAGCTGGCCTTTATGTTGAAATTAGAAGTTATTCTTGCCTTTCTTTGTCATACAGGCAGAAATAATATTCTTATTGGATTCTCTTGTGTTATAGTAATATATTATCAGAAACATAGCTTGGGTAAGATTATTTTGAAGATTCATGGGGTGGATATTCAAAGTGCCCTTTACATAGTTGTTATCCTCCACAGTTTCCCAATTAAATGTGGAATCTTTATGATTGCCTTCTTGGAGAGCCATGAAAAACCAGTGAAGCATGGACACTATAAAACAAGACACAAACCATAATCAGCCTCTTTTTATGCCCTTTCTTCTGCTTTCCCTTTGTTGCATGATGGGTCCAGTCATCATCCGCGGCGTATGTATCACACTCTGTAAACCTGTATCTGGCTCTTCTCGTATAATCCTATCTTTCTCTCCTCAATAAACCTCATTTTCATGCTTGCATAAAAAACAAAAACAAACAAAAAAACCAGTGAAGCACAAAGAGACTACATCTTAGATTCTAGAAATTAATATCTGCTAGCCATCCGTAATGAAAGTTCAGGTCAGCTATTAAAAAAAAAAAGGAAGGAAGGAATGAGGTTTCAGTGAACAGTACATACATATCAGTATGTCAGTGGGAAGGTACTGATACTGGCATAGATGAAGTAACTGTACTTCTTCACAGACAAGAGAAGTTTGTGATGAAAGGCTCACATTAAGGCAAGTATTTATCCCTACCTTCATGTGTTTTTTCTAGGTTGGGTATTATTAATAGACTGTAGCCAGAAATGGTATTAGTTTGAATAATATTGTGTGGTATATTTTTGTAAATTGGCTCTAGTGAGTTATAGATGTTGACAGACTTCTGTAATTTCATATTGTTTCCTCTCTTCTTTATGTGATACAAACAACAACAAAAAAAAGTGAACCAAGCCACATTAAAGGAAGAATCACAATTGGCTTTTTTTTTTTTTTTTTTTTTTTGGGTCTTGCTCCATTGCCCAGGCTAGAGTGCTGTGGCATCAACCTAGCTCACGGCAACCTCAAACTCCTGGGCTCAAGTGATCCTCCTCAGCTTCCCGAGTAGCTGGGACTATAGGTGCTCGTCACCATACCTGGATAATTTTTTGTTTATATTTCTAGTTGACTGGCTAATTTTTTCCATTTTTATTAGAGATGGGAATCGATCTTGCTCAGACTGGTCTTGAACTCTTGACCTCAAGCGTTCCTCCTGCCTCAGCCTCCCAGAGTGCTAGGATTATAGGCGTGAGCCACTGCACCCAGCCACAATTGGTTTTAAATTATTAGAAAAATTTAAGTGGAACAAACTAAAAAACTCAAGCCCTGAGAAATTCCAGTTCTTTGCCCCTTATGGTTTTCATTTATTTTGATATTTTGTTAGGGAGCAATTAAAAAATGTGCAAATGAAAATAATGGAAAGACTATCCTATAAGTCCATGATATCTGCATTTTCAACTACAGATATTCCTTATTGACTCAACTCTGTCTGAACTGAAAAACAGTATAGATGGGGACAGCAAGGGATATTTAGATTTCATTCATAACCTATTTTTATAGATTCATAAATTTTCTAATCTTTATCACTAATTTTTCATTGGTTCTCAATATGCACTTTATCTTAGCCAAAAGGCCAAGAAGTGATATTGGTTCTCAATATGGAAGGCTTAAGTTTTTATAATTTTTCTCTATAATTACCAATCTAAAGAAATAACAATTGGGCCAGGCGCGGTGGCTCACGCCTATTATCCTAGCACTCTGGGAGGCTGAGACGGGGTGGATTGCTCAAGGTCAGGAGTTCAAAACCAGTCTGAGCAAGAGCAAGACCCCCGTCTCTACTTAAAATAGAAAGAAATTAATTGGCCAACTAAAAATATATAGAAAAAATTAGCCGGGCATGGTGGTACATGCCTGTAGTTCCAGCTACTCGGTGGGCTGAGGCAGTAGGATTGCTTGAGCCGAGGAGTTTGAGGTTGCTGTGAGCTAGGCTGACGCCACGGCACTCTAGCCCGGGCGACAGAGTGAGACTCTGTCTAAAAAAAAAAAAAAAAAAAGAAAGAACAATTGGCAAAAAAATTAGAATTTTAAAACTAAGATTAAACCTGGCCTGGCGTAGTGGCTCACACCTATAATCCTAGCATTCTGGGAGGCCAAGATGGGAGGATCGCTTGAGCTCAG